>OVAN01000016.1:77717-150082 GCA_900406275.1 Anastatica hierochuntica
ATTGTAATTTTTTTTGAATTTTTCTCAAAATCAGTGAGTTAACCCCCTACGAAAATATAGAGTTTTTCGGTAAATGTTCTATAAACTGAAGTTTACACTCTTTAGTGTTTTTTAAAAATTTTAAACACATTCTACATATATATTAATGTATTCTAAACTTTCTTTCATGATACATGGGCATCGTTTTTATTTTTTTAACAATTAATTTATTAAAACTTCATATACGCCCTAAATAAGTGGACTAACCGATATAAAATCTCTATTATCTAAAGAAACAGAGACAACAAAGGTTCCGAACCTCTTTGACCATCATCCTATGTAAGTGAACGATGCAACTATTCATTAAAACAAGATTGTCATTTTTTTGAATTTTTCTCAAAATCAGTGAGTTAACCCCTACGAAAATATCTTTTTTTATGGTACAAAGGCATCATATCTATTTTTTAACAATTAATTTATTAAAACTTTATATACGGCCTAAACAAATGGACTAAAAGTTATAAGAACTTTATTATCAATGATCAAAACTTTTGTGACACATTGATAGAGAAGAAACCATCATTGAACTAGCTAGCTTCTCCTTATGTGTCTTGTTGAGGTTGAAAATGCAAAGGACAAGCAAAGAGATACTCTTTAAGCCGTCCCATTTCGTTTGCCACATCAAGCATGTTAGGCCTAGTTGAAGGAGTATATTGAGTACAAATCAATCCCAATTCAATCATTTCCAATATGACTTCTCTCCATAGCTTCTCACATCTCTCTGGTTTCCCTTGCGGTTTCCATTTGATCAACGCTTTTTCGATGATTCCCTCTAAAGAATTCGGATAATGTGACTTCATAAACTCATGTAAGCTTGATCCTTCATTGACAAGAACATCCGTTGGTCGCTTTCCGGTTACAATCTCTAGCAGGAGAACCCCAAAACTATACACATCTCCATGGATTGATGCGCGTTTACCCATCCCGTATTCTAAAGAAAATTTGAATGAATGTGTTTAGAGACTAGTTATAGAAGCTATAATGATGTTGTGAGAATGTTTACCTGGAGCTATGTAACCCGCTGATCCGCATAGTAGTCCATCAGTTGAGCCAAATGACACTGAATCATCAGTAGAAAAAACCGTTTCTTCGACGCCTTGAACCAATCTTGAAATCCCAAAATCAGTAACCAGAGCGGTTATTTCATCATCAAGAAGGATATTACTCGGTTTGAGATCACAGTGAACGACTTTAACGGGTGAATAATGATGCAAGTAAGCTATTCCTTCCGCGACATCGCTGCATATACTCACAAGTTGTATCAAATCTAGACTCCTACTTGAGTACTCTTCAGGGTATAAGTGACTTTCTAAGCTTCCATTAGGCATCAATGGCAGAACAAGAGCCTTGAAACCAGGTTTGCTACAAGTTGTGATGATCCTAATCAAGTTCCTATGCCTTATCCTCTTCAGTATCTGACATTCTCTTTTGAAACTCCCTGAGAATTCCACTGCGGTTTTCGGATCAAGTACTTTAACCGCTACCTTCGTGTTGTTCCAGAGAATGCCTTTATAAACATGACCAAACCTCCCTGAACCAACTAGATTAGAAGCATTGAAACCTCCTGTTGCTTCAATGAGCTGCTGATACGATATTCTCGGGTATTTCGGGTCTTTTCGGTTCTGTTTTTCCTCATCCTCTTCGCTGTACACTGTTTGCTTCTTCCTAAATCTTGATCTTTGGACCAAGAAACAAAGAAAAGGAGTCGCTATCAACGATAACAGGACCGATATAAGAACAACAGAGTACTTGTGTTTCTTCTTGCAAGGTTGCATCCCTTTTACAGAGCCACACAAGAGAGAATCTCCAAGAAAAGACTCAATGGTCAGCTTAGAGAAAGATACATTTCCAGAGAACATGTTGAAGGAGAAATTCAGGTTCTTGAGAGTCGAAGACTGCTGAAAAGATTGCGGTATAGCTCCGGTTAATCGGTTTAAAGACACATCTAGCTCTTTTAGATATGGCAATTGGCCTAATGAAGCAGGAAGAGGACCGATGAAACCGTTTCTCGAAAGATTCAGATGCTCCAATGCTATGCAGCTTCCAAGCTGAGGCGGTATCTTCCCCGAGAGTTCGTTCGAAGAGAGATCAATAGACAGAACCATATCCATTTTGCTTAGCTCCAAAGGAATCTCCCCACTTAAGTAGTTGCTTGAGAGGTTAAGATACAACTTAAGGTTTCTGAGATTGGAGACAACTTCAACAGGAATCTTCCCTGAGAGTTTGTTGTGAGAAAGATCAAGAATCTCAAGATTAATACATTTTCCGAGGCTTTGAGGAACCGAACCAGAGAGATGGTTTCCGTGCAGAAGAAGTCTTCTTAACTGAGAAAGGTTAGAGAAACTATCCGGGATTGAACCAGAGAGGTTGTTTCTTGATAAATCAAGAAGGCCGAGGCGAGGAATATCGCCGAGCTCCTTAGGGATTTCACCGGTTAAGAAGTTATTCGAAAGATAAACCCTTTCGAGCTTGCTTAGCTTACAGAGCACGCGAGGGATAGGACCGGTTAAGAGGTTACTCGACAAGTTAAGAAGAGTTAAGTTCACAAGATTTGATATTTCTGAAGGTATATAGCCATGGATAAGGTTTTGATCAAGATGAATCTGCACAAGATTAACAGAGAGGTGCCTTGCGGAAGAAGTTATCTCTCCTCCGAGGTTGTTTCCTGCTAACTCAAGCTCTTGTAAGCCAGAAGAATTGGCGAGAGAGGCGAAAAAGGGTTCGAGGTCGGTGTTATCGCTATGGCTAACGAAATGGTTATAAGAAAGGTAAAGAAACTGAAGTTGTGACATCTTGTTTATGACTTGAGAAGGTAACTCTCCGGTTAAAAGATTTGATTCCAAATCAATCCATTTGAGATTAGTCGAATTCGAAAGCGAAGATGGAACATTCCCGACGAGGTTATTAGACCAGAGGAGAAGAAACCGAAGCTCTTTGAGATGACAATGATTCTTGAGAGGAATCTCTCCGGTTAAAGAATTGTTAGAGAGGTCAATGTATTGAAGAGATGAAGAAGAACCATTGCAAAAGAGCTGAACCGGGATTTGACCGGTTAACCGGTTAGTTCCGAGATCGAGATAAACCATTCGGTTAAGCAAACCAAGCTCTTGTGGGATGTTTCCTTGCAAGAGATTCTCAGAGAGGCTTAGTTGCTTTAAGGTTTTATGCAATAAGCCTATCTGAGATGGGATTTGTCCTGTGAAGAAGTTTCTTGAGAGATCAAGAACGGTTAAAGCGGTTAGATTAGCGATTGACGGTGAGATTTCTCCGGTTAGATATGAACCGCTAATGTCAAGCTCTGTTACACGAGTGCTCTCGTTGTTACACTTCACACCATACCAGTTACAAACATCAACAGAAGAAGATGAAGAAGGAGAGATCCAAGTGGTTAGAGAGTTGTGAGGATCTGAAACAATGGAGGATTTGAGAGAAAGTAAAGAGATTTGATCGTTTTTGAGGAACTCATTGTTCTGTTTTGAAGCAAGAACAATTGTGAAAGTGATCAAGAAAGAGAGACAAAACAAAGAACAAGAATCCATTTGTGTTTGTGTGATTAATGGAGAGAACAAAGAAGAATCAAAAATGGTGATTGAGTATACATATAGAATCGAAGAGAAACATTATCTCTTTGACAATGTTTCTGCCTAACTGACGTTTGCATGAAACGTTTTGGCGGCTGAGACGTTTGACTTTTAAAGTCAACCAATGAAGTGTGAACGCGTATATAACTTGACTCTGCCACGTCATTATTCTGTTTAATTATTAAGCCGCGTGGTTACTTTTTTTTTACGTGATTTTGGTATATGACTATTTTGGGTGAAAATTGTAATAAAAAAACATATAGTAGTATTTTTTTTGTAAAGAAATGATGAATAATATTGTACATAAAACTTTTAAATTAATATGTTATCGGATAAAATATTAATCTTTTAAAATATCAAGTGCTTGTCTTGATTCATGAATTGATTTTTTTTTAAGTAATAACTTAGTGACATTACTAGAAAAATTATGTCATGTGGTAACTTTTATTTTTATCTTTATCGTCTGAATTGTTAATATTTTTATTATAAATTTTGAGAAATAAATACTAAAATAATTTTTCAATCGATAAATTTTTTCATAATTTTAAAAATTTTCTATAAACATGTCTCCATTAATTTAAAATAATTTCATTTAATCAACTATATGGTTAACATTTAATTTGGTTGTCAATTTTATGGGTATGGTGGTGTACATTTCAGCAAAAAAAACTAGCTTAAGGCCTAACTCCATCGTTTGTTTTTGGTTTTTATATCATTAAAAATCTCATAACAATTGTTTTTAAAAAGTTTAGTAGTAGATTAGATTATAGATTAAATAGTCACGTTTGTGGAATTGGGGTTTGAGAGTGAGATTAGTGGATAATATTTTAACATAATGAAATCGTTTGTAATCAACAGGGGTGGTGTATCCAAATGTGGCACTAAAGTTAAATGATTGTATTTAAACAATCAAGTTTAGTTTATAATCGGGTGATTAAGCACTAAATTTTTTAGGAACCCCTATTAGATTAATTAATAAACTTAGGCCACACCCACCACCACATATATATGCAACTACCTTGTTGTTTATATATCAAAGTGTTACCTTTTAAAATTTAAATAAGTTGTTACAATTTGTTGCTCCAAAATCAAATTTTCATAGATCTAGGAATCATAACAATCTGGTACTTCGAGCATTTCGAGTACTAATTTAGTTCCCGGTTCGATTAGAGTTCAGTTACGATTCTTTCGAATATCGAAGTTAAGATCCGCTCGAATATTTCAAAGATTCGGGTTCGGATTCAAATCTATTTTTGGATTCGTTTTTTTTTGGATCTTGGTATTTTGTCCGCCCTAATAATTAATATTAAGGTTTAGCTAATGGATTTGCCGCGAAATTTACTAACGGTCTACGTAACACGAGCTACACTATGATCTAAATGGGCTATTATATGGGATATATAGCCCATTTTACTAATTTAAAAAATGAATGTGATATTTATACGTTCCAAACTACAAAAAACATATGAAATATTTTTATTTTTAAATTTAGATTTTCTACCATCATTTTAATTTTTAATATTATATAGTACCATATTTATAAAAATAAAATGTATATTCAAAAGGAGTGCAAAAAAGTGGAAGATGATTCTATAGAACTTATAGAGTTTTTATATCAAGTTTAGACATAAGTGGATTAAGTGGAATGAAAAATTGAAAATTAATCAAAATGTTTGTGTAATTTTGTTAGTCAGACCATAATAGATGCTTTTTTTTTGATAATTTAATAGATGCAATTTTACATGTTTTTTTTTTTTTGGTCACAAGATGCAATTTTACATGTTATGCAACAAATTTATAATGAATATTTTCAAATATTCACAAAAAAACTCCAAAATCTAATCAAACCAAAGCCAAACAAAAAAACAAATATGTCTTTTATCAATTCTAGAATTACAATGTAAAAATATTTTCTAAAAATATTATATTTTTCAGGAGAAAATATCTTTTGGTAAAGAAGAAAAAAAATTTAAAAAAACAAAAGAGAAGAGGTTTTAGAGAGGTTTGTTGGATTGTTGTTTCTTTCTTCTTCAAATGTTCATTAGACCTTATCTTCATCTATCTCCACCTTCCTTCCATGGCTTCCGCTGCGGCGGCTTCTCCTTCTCTCTCCTTAAACCAATCCTCTCATTTTCAACGCCGAACTTCCCTTATCACCTGGCGTAAACCTCCTCCTTCTTCCGCCCTCTTCCGCCGCAAAACCCTATCTTTATTCCACCCATCTTCTCCGCACAAACGCCTCTTACTACTTCCTCCGATTTCAGCTTCTTCTTCTTCCTCCTCTAGTTCTCTCTCCGTTAGCGAGAAACCCACTTCGAATTCCGTCCATTTCCATGGAAATCTCATCGAGAGCTTCGAGAATCAGGACTCCTTCGCCGGAACTATCAACGGAGCTAGTTTGATTGATGAGCTCGAGAATCCCGTCGAAAGGAATGGAATTTCCGGGAGGAGGAGGCTTTTTATGCAAGACCCACCATGGATCTCTGCGTTGTTTCTCAAGGGTCTGAGTAAAATGGTTGATCAGACTTTGAAACTCGAGAGGAAAGATATCGACAAGAGGAAATTCGATTCCTTGAGGAGACGACAAGTGAAGGAAGAGACTGAAGCGTGGGAGAAGATGGTTGATGAGTACAGAGATTTAGAGAAGGAGATGTGCGAGAAGAATCTTGCTCCGAATCTGCCTTATGTGAAACATATGTTTTTAGGATGGTTTCAGCCGTTGAAAGATGTGATTGAGAAAGAGCAGAAGTTGCAGAAGAACAAGAGCAAGAAGGTTAGAGCAGCTTATGCACCTCACATTGAGCTTTTGCCTGCTGATAAAATGGCGGTTATTGTGATGCATAAGATGATGGGTTTGGTTATGTCGGGACATGAAGATGGTTGTATCCAAGTTGTTCAAGCTGCTGTCAGTATTGGCATAGCTATCGAACACGAGGTATGATATATAGATGAATGAGTAGTTAAGTCATGTATATGAAGAAATAATGTATGAGTCGTGTGTGGTTTTGGTTGATCTTAGGTGAGGATTCATAACTTCTTGAAGAGAACTCGGAAGAACAATGGAGGTGACTCACAAGAAGAAGTGAAGGATAAGCAATTGCTTAGGAAACGTGTCAATAGTTTGATTCGAAGGAAAAGGATTATCGATGCACTAAAAGTGGTGAAAAGTGAAGGTATCAAACCATGGGGGCGAGCTACGCAAGCTAAGGTCTGGCGGTTTTTAACTCTTTTTCAGTTAAATTGACTGCTTGCTTTCGGTTTTTTTGAAAACAAAGTCATTTTCATTGTTGGACACATCAATTTTCAGCTTGGAAGCCGTCTACTAGAACTGTTGATCGAAACCGCTTATGTACAACCTCCCCTGACACAGTCAGGAGACTCTATACCCGAGTTTCGGCCTGCATTCAGACACAAGTTTAAAACCGTGACCAAACATCCAGGGTAATGCATATTCATCATCGTACCAGTGTGATGAGTAACTTACGCTTTTCTTTATTTGTCTCTGTACTAGAGTATTTTATGTATAAATCCGCCTATTGCAAGAAATTTCTTTTTCTCAGCTCGGATATATGTTTATGGTGGTAAGTCAACTTATCTTTAGAAATTTGGACTTTGTAGATCAAAGCTGGTGAGGAGATATGGTGTTATTGAATGTGACTCGCTCCTCCTTGCAGGACTGGACAAATCTGTGAGTTAAGACGTATTTTGATTGAAGCTATTCCATTCATGAGCTTTTTAGGTGATCTTGCATTGTTCTTTGTATCATGCAGGCTAAGCATATGTTAATTCCTTATATTCCAATGCTGGTACCACCAAAGAGATGGAAAGGGTATGGTTTGGCTCTATATTTTATTCCCTTCCATACGACTCATGCCCTATTATTGAGAACCCAATAATGCTTGCTTATACGATATTTATTGCCATGTGTTCTCGTTCTTACAGATATGACAAGGGTGGTTACTTGTTTTTGCCTTCATATATCATGCGTACTCATGGATCCAAAAAGCAGCAAGATGCACTTAGAGATATCAGTTCCAAGACTGCGCATAGAGTATTTGAGGTACATTGGTATCTTTTCTCTTTGTGTTTTGTTCCTTCTGTCTGAATATTTTACATTAATGTTCTGAAATATAACTTGAACAGGCACTGGATACCCTTGGGAACACCAAGTGGAGAGTGAATCGGAAAATACTTGATGTGGTGGAAAGGCTCTGGGCTGATGGAGGCAACATTGCAGGCTTAGTTAATCGTGACGATGTAAGTAACCAGAAATCCTATAGGGTTCTGGACTTTTACATTTAAGCGTTTCATTTCAATAGTTAGATTTTAATGCTATTTGTGGCGGTATTCTCTTTATTGTTTCTTACTCAGGTTCCGATACCAGAAAAACCGTCCTCTGAGGATCCAGAAGAAATCCAATCTTGGAAATGGGGTGTTCGGAAGGCCAACAAGATTAACAGAGAGAGACATTCTCTAAGATGTGATGTTGAGCTTAAACTTTCTGTAAGAAAATCATTCTTATCTCCTACATCATTTTGTTCTCTCTTCATTCAAGTAGCAAAGGATATGGACTGACGTTTATAAGTTCAGGTGGCTAGAAAAATGAAAGACGAGGAAGGATTCTACTACCCTCACAATCTTGACTTCAGGGGCCGTGCGTACCCAATGCATCCTCATCTAAATCATCTGAGTTCTGATCTTTGCCGTGGAACTCTGGAGTTTGCTGAAGGACGGCCACTTGGAAAGTCAGGGTTGTGTTGGCTGAAAATACATTTAGCAAACCTCTATGCAGGTGGTGTTGAAAAGCTTTCTCATGACGGACGTCTGGCTTTTGTGGAAAGCCATTTGGATGATATAATGGATTCAGCTGAAAATCCTATTCATGGAAAGCGGTGGTGGTTAAAGGCTGAGGATCCTTTTCAGTGTTTAGCTGCATGTGTTAATCTGACACAAGCCTTGAGAAGCCCTTCACCTTATTCTGTAATATCTCACTTGCCAATACATCAGGTAAGCCTTGACTGAGGTGTGAAACAATTCTAGTGCACTTTTTCTATTCTTTCTAGCTCTTAATCAACTCTACTTAATCTCTTGTAATGTGCAGGATGGGTCGTGCAATGGTCTACAGCATTATGCAGCTTTAGGAAGAGATAGTGTAGGCTCTCTTGTGAACATTTAAAGTCTGCTGTTTTTCTCTTACTTGCAGTTATATGCAATCTCATATAGTTCTCTTCTTCTTGTAAACTGGCTTTTATCAGTTTGAAGCTGCGGCGGTTAATCTAGTTGCAGGAGAAAAACCAGCTGATGTCTATTCTGAAATTTCATTGAGGTATAGTCAAGTCCTGTACTCGAGTTTGGAGCATCTCAAGTATTGTTTGTAATGGTTTTCCCCTCTGTTTCTCGCTTGTGCTGAGATAGAGTCCATGAGATAATGAAGAGAGACAGCAGCAAGGATCCTGAGTCAAACCCAACCGCTGCATTGGCAAAGATCCTTATCAATCAAGTGAGTTTCATTGGTGTTTGACTAAATGCAATGTCACAGCAAAATTTATTCACGGCGGTGCTAAGCTTTCATCCAATTGCAGGTCGACCGTAAGCTGGTTAAACAGACAGTAATGACGTCAGTATATGGTGTTACCTATGTTGGAGCTCGTGAACAAATAAAAAGAAGATTAGAAGAGAAAGGTGTTATCACTGACGAGAGAATGTTGTTTGCAGCTGCTTGCTATTCTGCGAAAGTAAGAAGTGTGGTAGCATTCACGTTAATAGTTTTTCTCTGGTTTTCTAGTTATGTGTTAATTGATACTTGAAACGTTTCTTATTAGGTGACATTAGCAGCCCTTGGAGAGATATTTGAAGCGGCGCGTGCCATTATGAGTTGGCTTGGTGATTGTGCAAAGGTGTGGCGGTGTACCATGTTATTAACTCCGTTATTTTACGTTGCGTAGATGAGGAAACCTAATAGAAGCTGTGTTTTTGTTTGTGGCTTGTCATTTTTACAGATAATTGCTTCGGATAATCATCCAGTGCGATGGATTACTCCTCTTGGACTTCCTGTTGTGCAACCCTACTGCAGAAGTGAAAGACATCTGGTAAGTATAATTCATTCTGGATCCTGCTCTTAAGCTACATATCATCCTGCTGCGAGCCGATAATTTTGACTCTTGATTGCAGATAAGAACATCGCTTCAGGTTTTGGCTCTGCAGCGAGAGGGTAACACGGTAAAGCCTATTCGTTCTTTTCTTTGCAAAGACTGAGCAAGAGACATCACTTGTATGATCTTTGTAGGCTTAAAGATCTATTACAATTGTCAGGTGGATGTTAGAAAACAGAGAACTGCGTTCCCTCCCAACTTTGTACACTCACTGGACGGCACTCACATGATGATGACTGCTGTTGCATGTCGAGAGGCTGACCTAAACTTTGCAGGTTAGTTCTGCACATTCAAATCATAGCTTGCCAACAGAAAAAACCGTAAACTATATTTATCCAATGCTTGGGATTTGCAGGTGTGCATGACTCCTACTGGACCCATGCATGTGATGTGGACACGATGAACAGAATACTTAGAGAGAAATTCGTTGAGCTTTACAACACACCGATCCTTGAAGATGTAAGTTTTCGACAATACTCTGATTAGGAACTTAGAAGTGAACAGACAGTAAATGGTTGATCTTTAAAACCCATTAGACATATTTCAAATTGCGTGTGAAGTCTTTACTGAACCGAAGATTATGGATACATTTATAAATCATCAAGTTAATAGTTACATACTTCTACTACAATCACAATGAAACATCAAACATTGCTTTCTTGATGATTCTCTGGTTAGATCTAGTCTGCTATAGTTGAATTTAGGATTTGATTGAAGCTTTTGTGTTAATAATGGCTTCATCCGTTTTGTTGACATTGTTGTGCTGTTGATCCAGTTACTCCAAAGTTTCCAAGAATCGTATCCAAATCTCGTGTTTCCTCCAGTACCAAAGAGAGGCAATTTCGACTTAAAGGAAGTGCTCAAATCACAGTACTTTTTCAACTGAGTCTTTGCGCACGTCGCACCACTGGAAAAAAAAGGAGCAAGTTTTTGAATCAGGGATCTTTCTTGGTGGCCTGTAAATAACATCCACAACCGTGGAGAGGACATGGAAAGAACCAGAATCAGCACTAAAGGCTAATACTGCAACACACCAAGATTCTGACACAAATCTTGCAGAAGAGAGAGGCCTTTAGATAAGTCTACTCAAGAGAAAATTGGGAAATAATTGGAGAAGTCTCTTGTTCTAGGTAGTATTGAATAATGGATGCAAAGTCATAGCCTTAAGCTTTGGGTTTTTGAGGATCAGAATAGGAATTTAGTTATGTTGTATTTGTTGTTTGCAATTTTGTACAGTAGAGACTTCATATAGAAACAAGAAGAAAGGTACTAGTGTTGAAGTTGCCTCTCTCTGTGATTTTGTAGACAGTTTCTCTTTTTCTTTCAAAAATTGAACACATTTCTTTTGGACATTCAGTTATGTAATTGTGTGTATGAGTCTTGTGTTCTTAGTTGCTTAACCGGTAGACCAAATCATAACCATAACCGGTCATACAACAAACACTTATTCTAAAACTATATTGTAGAAATAACACTGAAACATATCAGATTGCATAATGGTAATAGTTCAGAGAAGAAGTTTTGAGATATAATGTTGCTGCTTGACACAAATGAAACACAATAAAGGAGTTTAAATCTCGAGGATTTAGCATGAGATCGACGGCGGAAGAAACAAAACTTGAGAAGTCTTCTACATTCCAGCGAAGGCTTTCTTCCCTATAGCAGAACTCCCAGCTGGAATGACCTTTAGGACGTTGAACCTCACCGTCTTTGACAATGGTCTGAAATTAAAAGCCGAGGTAGAATCTATTATTAGCACATAATGGATTCAATCTAGTAGATGAAATTATCACATAGATTCTAATGCAATCAAGTTACATATCATTACTGTCCTAACCTGCATTGCCCGATGATCACGTGATCTCCTTCTTTGACACGGAAACAAGGTGAGACATGAGCAGGGATGTTCGAATGCCTTTTCTCATACCTGGTGATGATGGCTAAACATTACACGGAGAAAGCTTGGTACAAAGTAGTAATTAAAAAAACACAAAGTGAAGATCTTTTATTCACCTTTGATACTTTTTAACAAAGTGAAGATAGTTCCTCCGGACAATGATAGTCCTCTGCATTTTCGCACTGTGACAAGTGCCTGCTAAGATACGACCTCTAATAGAAACAGTGCCAGTGAAAGGACATTTCTTGTCTATGTATGCACCTGCAAAAGTTTGACAAACAATGTAAACATCTCAAAGAAACCAATAAAAGTTATCAACTAGCCAAAGCCATTAGATCACAGAATCAGGTTTAGGAGCATTACTTGTTTCAATTTCAGAACCAAATTGTGAAAAAGATGGACTTTGATCGAAATTGGGGAATATAAAGCAACTCAAACACATCATACAACATCATAAGTAAAGATTCAAGGCAATGTGACAGAGAATGTGATCATATATGATACAATAAAGTCAAGATTCAAGACAATGTGACAGAATGTGAATGTTACCTTCAATAGCATCTCTGGGAGTTTTGAAACCAAGACCTATGTTCTTCCAGAATCGATTCCCTCCCTTTCCAGGCCTCTTGCCTTTACCAGATTTCTTCGAACTGCAAAAGAGAAAGTAATGATGAATTGCATAAAGAGAAGATACTCTTATAACTGTAGAAACAAGAAAGCTATCGTCAATTTTTACCATAAGAAGACCTTTGGTTGCTTCAGAAACGCCTTCTCCGTCTGCAATCAAACATTGAATCGGAGCTCGAAATCACAAAGGTCGAAGAATTTCAGAAACTTAATAAACAAACAGTGTTAGAAATGAGTGAAGAGAATTAGAAAAAAACCTGCTCCGCCATTGTTGAGGTTGCTACAGTGAAGAGAGTAAGAGAGAGAAGAAGCAACTAAACCTAATCTGATTGTGGAAGAAGAAGAAACCCTAAAATGCGAAATTTAAAGCTCAGTGAAAGAAGAATCTGTAAATGGGCTCTTAATGGGCCTAATGTAGCATCAAAAGCCCATATGCTTCTTTTCATTTCAAACTTTAGTTTTAAAAAACCCCTAACTTGTTGCTTTATAACTTATGTAACAAGTAATCAAAAAAAAACTTTTTTCTTTACAAGAATCAATCATCAAACACAAAAAAAAGTTTCTCAAAACCCCTGTGTTAAGGTCTTAAAGGTATTAAAAGCTTACAAACAAGAGCACAAATTCTCTTTTGTTACCAGAGAACATAAGAGAGAATTTGATTTTTACAGCTACTTGTTAGATAGATTCCTAAAGACTTTGTTCTGCATAAGGTTTCACTATGCATTACGCGAATCTTCGCTGTCTTCTTCTGAAATGTTGAACAAAAACTTTGGTAGAGATGTGATCCGAGGAAGTTGTACTAACAAATCACTGAATGAGTCTTTCCTCGACATGTTGCTGCTTGAAGCAAGATCAAGAACGCTACTCTTACCTTCGGTTTTGCTTCGGTTATTGTCATTATCTAGCATAATCTCTTTCCCATTGTTGGTGTTTGCAGCGGATTGCAACAAGTTGTAGAAAGAATTCACCTTTGACATGACGGATCTTTCGTCTGATGTCTCGGGTTGGGTGTCACTTAGCAGCAACTGCTTCATTTCTTCCAATCCCGGGTTGTCACCAGATGCTTGATCCGAAAGAAGGGTGAGGAAATCGGTCATCGAGATAGATTGGCGTAGTCCGGGGACTTGTATCTGCCTCCAATCTGTTGTAATTCCTTCGATTCCACGAGCATCCATCACTAAGGAGAACAAAGAATATCCGATATCAGAAACTATAGACCGACATAAGGGCCCCCGAAATGTGAATCAGATAGTTGTACAATCGCAAAGAAACCTGAGCTAGGCGACAGTGCATCATGAGACAGAGACATATGTTCTGAAGATGACTGAGCTCCAACAGGAGATGCAATATTCTGAGATTCAGAAGCTGAAGGATCCTCAAATATAGATTGTCGTGTATCGAAGTAGAGTGAATCCACATTTATCTCTGGCTGTCGGCTTAGACAGAAGAGGCGATGATCGCATTGAACAAGCTTCTCGAAATGTTTGTTCAATATCCCTGGTGAACATTGCAGAAAATGTTGCCTACCATATCACAAATACACATACAAAACCAATTTCAGTTAAAAATCGAAACATATAAGCTATTCAATCACTCGGTTCTATACCTGTTCATGCTTGCTTGACCATCGGTAAAATCTGATGATGCCTGCCACAAAGTATGTTTCCTAGGCTGCGGATTAGTTTCCCTGAAAAACAAAGGCCGCCTCGCCAGCTGAAACAAAACTTTAGTACATTAACGGCCATGGCAAACAAGAATAAGCGAGTGATATGATCACGAGAATGCGAATTTCTACCACGATAGTCAGCGTTCCAGGTTCATCTTCCGGAAAATTTGCCTTCAACCCCATAATATCTGACCATTGGATCTCGATTTTGCTTTTGAGACCTTGTTGCAACACTTCCCACACAAGCTTATGCTTAGCAAAGTAACATTTCGCTACTAAATCACCTTCATACCTTGATTTATACTAACAAACATTCAAGAACCCAAATCAAAACTTAGATTCCACACACACACACACACACAGACATGAACACATTCTAAAAAAGCTCACCTCCCATTGACCAATTCTCAGTATCGAAGCAGGAAAGTTGGAAGCTTTCAGCTTCTCAACAGTTCCTCCAACAACAGAAGAAACATTAACAACAGTTTCTTTCTTAACACCAGAAACACTTTGAGAAAGTCTCATTTGAATAAGATCTTGCAAAGATGGGCTCTTTCTTAAGTTCAATCCTAAAGGACTTGGCTCATCAAGTAAGTTAAACTTAGATGATGATGACATAAGAGAGACGCTTGTTCCATCATTACTACTCCATAGCTGATTCGTTTTGAAATCGAAAGAAAAAAATATATAAAAAAATCAAAACTTTGATTTGAAGAAGAACCCAAACGCGATCATTTCAAATCAAAATCGAAATCATATAAGGAACAACAACAAACCCGAGATCGTTTGTTGAGAGGAGCGTGTTCATCTTCGAGAAAATCCTCAATGATCTCCAACTTCACCGGAAACTTCGACGCCGGTTCACACTCCGGTGAAAGATTCATCGATTTCATCATTTCCACCATTCAAAAACACAAAACGAAAAAAAACCAAATCACAGAATCGATGAAACTCTTGAAACTGAAGAAGAAGAAGATCACAGAATCAATAAACCCTGTGAGAAAAAAAAATAACGATTATTTTTTTGAAGATCTAAACAAAACGCGAAACGGACGCGATCGCGAATGAAGATTCTCGCGATTGAAGAGACACGCGCTCTCTTTAAAAGAAGAAGAAAAGTTAAAAGAGTTTCTAGAAAATACCCAAATTAGCCCGTGGTCTTTGTCTTGACTCGGGAGGCTATTTTTGTCATTTCCATATATATGCTCTCTTTTTTTTTTTTAGTACTTGGGTGATTCGTTGGCGGACACGTGGTGTGTTTTTGGATATATTGAGAGGTGGGTCCCGCATTGGTCTTAAAAATGACGGCTATAGATAGAGATTTTGCCACGTGTCATGTTATTCGAAGGTAGCTTTCTTATCTCTTAAAATGGAGGTGGGGTCCCTCTTTGGCTTTGTCTGTTTTTGTCGTCACGTGTCGTTTTTTGTATAGCAATTTGGCTTTGCGGTAATATTTTGAATAATTATAATAGATATATAAAAATATTAATTAAATTTTAAATCTCCCAAATTAAATATATTTTATTTTCCATATTTTTCAAAAAAATTGGAGTAAAATTGCATTTTAAATACCAATTTTTTTTAATTATTCGCCAAATTTATCCATGATATGAAGTCGAAATTAGAAAACAACTATATAGATAACGTTATATTTATCCTCCAAAAAAGAAGAATATGACTACATAAATAAATAATGCATATACTAAACTTTTCCCAATTTTTAATAATTTTTTTTAAAAGTTATCAATGATCTTGTAATATGTGATTATCTACTTGAGTTTATTAATGTGAACACATCATCTTTAGTTTAATATAATTTTGTTGGTATCTAGTAGACTACACAAATGTTAATCAAACATAGGTTATATACTTTAGTTTTATATAATTTTGTTGGTATCTAGTAGAATAGATAAGTCGCTATCTTAGCCGCAATTACTACTAATGGTTATGACTTAAATTTGAAAGAGTTTAAAAAGTTGAGATTGGTCTAATTGTAATAATTTGAAGTCTCTCAAGTGATCTTACTATGATTTTTCAACTCAATCATTGATCCTAGACCAAACTCCTACAATAATTTTTCATTATGCAATAGAAGGAGGAGAGGAAGAAGGATACAAATGCAAAACCAAAATCAACTCATAGACCAAATTATATCACAAAGCAAGAGGATAGTATCATAACTTAGATTACAATTTGAGAAATGCAGGTAAGAAAAGGATTGAGAAGGCTCTGCTTAAGTCGCCTTTCGATTGACTTTTAGGTAGGGCAGAGCGCCGATCACGTTGTCATAATCGCTCCGGCTCACTTCATGCTGCATTGCAGAAGACATAACAGAGTAGTTAGATATGTAGGAGAGAAGAAGGAAAAGTACAGAGCAGTGTAGTTGCTAATGAACAAAGCCAAAACAAGTGATCATGAGATTGATGCCATAAGTTTTTCGATGAAGATAATAGATTTTTCCCTAAATCATATTTCTAATGGAAGCTAATGCAGTTAATCTCAATGTCATGGTTACTATTGTATCGGTTCATTAGCAGCCAAGCTTCAACTTCAAAGCTAGCTTAAAAGATATGAATTTCTGCATCTACATTATCATCGTTATATACTTAGAGCTTATGCTTTTCCTTCCAAATCACACATTGTGTTCAAACATTCAACCAAAGGCACTCACGGTTATTGCTAGATGAATGCATTTCAAACACACAAGAACTATAATACCCTTTCAAGACATGTAGAATCAACAAAGAACCTAATGACAAAATTGGTTTGCAAACAGAAACAATACAAAATGAAGCGAATGTGAAAAGAAAAACCAACCATTTTCGATAGACGTAGCTTCCTCTTGTTGTTCTTCTTAGCTAAAAGATGTTGTTTTCCAGATCTCCTCCTCACTATCTTCCCTTTACCAGTCACCCTGAACCGTTTCGCTGAGGCCTATCAACAAATATAACATTATGCTTCTTCTTCTTCTTCTTTCTCACCAAAGAAAAGAGTAACAGCAATAAACCAAAAGAGAAACTATTTCTATAGCATCAAAGTTCACAGTTTCATCAGATATACTCTTAAGTGTATCACTATGACACTGATGGGTTCTTGATAACTATGAATCTAAAACCACAACTCAAGATTCACAAAAATGTCATTACTTTTTCATTCAACAAAGACACAAGAAGAAGAACCAAATCAAAAATCTAAACTTTCGAAGCTACGAAACAATCATCGATTCCGATTTTTGCCACTCAAGTCTCTAAATCAAAACAAAAATTAGACCTTGTGGGTCTTCATCTTGTAACCCTTATGAGCAAAAACGGTAAAAGACTGAAACTTTTGAGAATTCGGAGAAGCAACAACAGTGGAAATCTTCTGAGGAAAAACCGCGCGAAGCCCAGAAATGGAGTGAGTTGAACCAAGACTCGACGAGTTGAATCGAGCAAATTGAACGGAACTGTGTGGAGAAGCTTTTGGAGAAGAGCGTAAAGGAGAGAAACAAACGTTAACGGAAGCCATTGAAAGAGACGCCATTAGAGAAAAAGGAGTTTTTTTGTGCTCTCTTCGTCTTCTTTAGATTGCAAAAGAGGAAGGAGAAGATAAGGTTTTTTCTCGGTTTAGTTGGTTTACACAATCCGATTGATATGTAAACCGGTTTATTCGGTTTAGCCAATCCGATTGATATGCAAACGGGTTTATTCGGTTTAGACTAGTTTTAACTCTCTCTCTCTTGTGGAGACAAGATCTTCCCGACATCACATAAGATCCTCTGATATGTCTCCTTGATAATCAAGAGTTCTTAGTGTTTCTTTTGATTTAAGATGTGCTTATATGGCATCCAATGTCAACTTAATAATAAAAGGACAAATTGTTTTCTCCTTATATTGAAACATGCAACTATTGCTCTACAAAACTCATAAATTTGACACTTTCTGCACATGTAACTTATATTATGCAACCAAGTTTTTTGAAACATATATTTATATCAACAGTCTCACATCGGTAGTTTAAGAGTGTATGAGTCAATATATAAGTGTTGTGTCAATTCCTAGCTCTTGAATTAGTTTTTGTGTGTGAGTTAGTCGCACACTTGCTAATATGGTATCAAAACGATTCTTCCGTTAAAACCCAATAAATTGCTTTTGAGTGTGAGTTAGACAGTCCTACATCAGTAGTTTAAAAATGTAATGGCCCAATATGTATTGCAATCCTCTACTTTTGAACTAGTTTTTGAGTGTGAGTAAAACGAATACCTACTAATGACCTAATACGATGTAATTTTGAATTATATTTATGAAATGGCACAATCTAAGATCCAATAACTTAAGAGAAAAGGGATGCAAAACATTGGAGAAGCATTAGCATATGCAATAACTAAATAGTGGTCACAAATATAATCATGCTAAGCACATGAATGCTCATCATTTGGTCTTTGCTTATATACTTAACTACACCAAACACCAAAAGTAAACTAACTTATCTTTTTCATTTTTTTGGCATTTTAAATTTGTGTTTGTTACAATAATATTTCTAATTATCCTCGTTTATATTTATATTTTTTACACCAATCATTATGTACATTACTTTGTTTTTTTTCTTTGCTTATATACACTACTTTGTTATGGCTTCATTATTACTCTTATCCAAAAACTCATGAGTGTGGTTAGGTTAGGTAAGCTTGTGGTTTAATTGCACAATGTTTAAACCATAAGAGTTAGTTTTATTTACACTGAGAAGAGTAACAATAAAGAAAACAAACCCTTTAAAACAAACAAATATGGTTAAATTCTATGTTCTTCGTAACAAAATCAGTCTAATTTTTTAGTTTGTTATATTGTTTACTCAACAATACTACAAATTGTTTAACAAAAAAGAGACTTCAAATTAATTTTCCCATAATTTAAAATACCAAATAGGTTTGGAACTTTCTAAATATACCATAAAATCCAATAAAAAAACATTTGTGCTAAACACTTGCAAAAGTAATAACAATCACTATCATCATAGGATGTTTTGTAGGATCAAAATGATTTAGCATTAAAAATATACTCCTTTCGTTTATTAAAAAATGTGGTTTTGAGTTTTTATTTTGTTTTATAAAAAGTGTCGTTTTACATTTTCGATGCAAATTTATAAACAAAATTCTGATTTTAACCTCATTGTTTTAATATATTAATTAGAGAGATAATTTTTTACTTTTTAACAATTTTTTTAATATGTGTGAAAAATTTTAGAATGACACTTTTTGTGAAATGAGAGTATATAATTTTTTATCAACAATTACTTATACTACGAACATGAAAAACGAATACAAAAACAATTTTTATCGGACAAATCTCCTCGTTCAATGTGCTAAATACTATCGTCAAGACGGTTCTGCTTACACCACGTTGAAGATTTTTTATTAGCGCGTTTTCGTTAGTTTGCATTTCGAAATAATCGATTGTAAAAGTATTAATGGACAATTTAGTCAACCATTACTCTAAAGCTTCCTAAAAAAATATAAACATTTTTGAAAAAAAAAGTGTATATATACACACAATTTTTTTTTCTGTGCTCTCTCTTGTGGTCTCTTCAAATTCAAAAACCGTAAGAGAAAGCTTTTGAAAAAAAACTTTCCCGAGATTTCTCCATTTCCGGCGAGGGAATTTTTTTTTCATAATCATCTCTCGATTTTTCCAGGTGAGATTCTTGATTTTAACAACTTCGAATCCCAAAGATTTAAGCTTTTGATTATATTTGTTAATTTTCTGTTAACCCCTTTTCGATTTCGAACAAATTTAGAAACCCTAATTATTTCCACAATGCTAATTCTTGTTTACGTTTCTGGTCGTTGAATGAAGAAAAAACGAAAGAACAAATTTTTTTATAAAGATTTGCGATTTAATAAAGATTTAAAAGAGTTTCGATCGATAAAACTTGTCTGCTTCATCAGAGACATAAGCCGTGTGAAAATACAGACAAAGTTTTGTTTTCTTCTTACAATTTCATTGTTTCTCGAGCTTCATTTTCCCGAGAAAATTTAAGTTTTTTTTTCTTCTCAAATTGTATATTTTAATCACCAAGAATCATCTGCATTATTGTCACTAAAAAATTAACCATTTTTTTTAGCTTAGAGTAGACAGTGATTCTTCTATACACGTGGTCTTCTTTGTCTATACATCACAAAGGAAACAGATGAATCTGCAAATCTCATTTAGTTATTCAAAAGATTTGAGTTTAAAGGAAACTTCTTTTTGTTAACTTTGAGGGTTCTTGATTTTGATGGAAAGAAGAAGAAGAAGAAAGGTGGGTCTGTGAAGTGAAACTAAAATCTCCATTAATGAACATGGCACACTCGTGATCAAAGTTAAAGTCTTTGATTGAAATCAAGAATATCTCTGTAAATGTGAAAGTAATAGACTTGTGCCTTTATAGTCTTATAGGCACAACTTTCTTTAATCTCTTTCACTTCTAGCTCTCAAGCTCTCTGCTTTAGCTTCTTGATGTTTGCAAAACACTTAAAGATCTTACCTTTAAGTGATTCTTGATCTGTTGTAAAGATATATTCTCTCTGCTTTTCTCCATCTTGTCCATCTGTGAGGTATCTTACTTTTCTCTTGTTTATGATCTTTTGCAGAATAAAAGGGTTTACTACAATGAGATGCATCAGCTTTTGAATCAAATCAAATGCAAGTTAGTATTGAATTAGCTTGAATGGAAGTTTCATATGGTTCCAAGAAAGCAACAATGGCGAAGCAAACAGATGCTACAAGACCACCTCTTGTTCCTGCAGAGAAGAACAATGCAGTTTCTGCAATTCGCAGGTCTAGAACAATGGAGATCAGTTCAAGATACAGATCACCAACTCCTACTAAAACTAGGAGATGTCCTTCGCCTATTGTCATGAGGACAGTGCGTTCAAGCTCTCCATTGCCATTGAAACGAGCTGTTTCAGCCGAAAGGAAACGTTCTACGACGCCAACTCCTCCCACTAGTCCTTCCACGCCGGTTAGTGATGTATCTGTAGATCTACCGGTTTCTTCTAGGAGACTATCTACTGGACGTTTACCTGAAAGCTTATGGCCTACCACTATGAGAAGCCTCAGTGTTTCGTTTCAGTCTGATTCTGTCTCAGTTCCTGTTAGTAAGAAGGAGAAACCGTCTTCATTTGATCGGTCATTGAGACCATCTTCGAATATAGGACATAAGCAGCAGAGTGAGACAATCTCTGTGTCGAGGAAACAAACGCCTGAAAGGAAGAATGTGTCTGCAGGTCAATCAGAGAATTCGAAACCTATAGATGGTCTTCAGAGTAGTAGTTTAATAGAACAGCATCGGTGGCCTAGTCGAATTGGCGGAAAGATCATTTCGCATTCTGTGAACAGAAGCTTGGATCTTAGTCATAAACCAGTTAGACGACTGTCTCTACCTTTGCAGAAGTCTTCTAGTGAACAGAAGCTTAGATCTTTGTTGTCATCTTATGAAAATGGTGGATTTGTAACGTCTCCAACGAATTCAGAAGATGGTACGAGTTTAACATGGACATCTGAGTCTGAAAGGCTTTCGCCTGCAAGCTCGTTAGATAGGAAAACCTCAGCTAGAGTTCACCCGATGTCTGCTCCTGGATCACGTGCCGCTTCTCCTACTCCTAGTAGATCCTCATATTCATCATCGTCCTCTAATTCTCGAGGCTTGAGTCCTTCAAGAGGAGTGAGTCCCTTGAGAGGATTGAGTCCTTCGAGAGGCGCAAGTATTACCTGTTTGAGATCGTCTATCCCGTCACCAAGAGGTGTAAGTCCTTCCACGATAAGACAAACCAACACGTCTGCACAATCCAGTAGCACCACAACCTCGGTTCTCAGTTTCATCGCAGATGTTAAGAAAGGGAAAAAGGCAACTTACATTGAAGATGTTCATAAACTGCGCTTGCTCTATAATAGATACTTGCAGTGGCGGTTTGCAAATGCTCGAGCTGAGGGAGTAAGCTATATTCAAAGGTTAATCGCCGAGGTAAAACACTCGGAACATATCAATTTTGAGCTCATACTTCCATCTTTCTTGTTGATTTGACATTAAGCGTATCGTCCTCTATACAGGAAACTCTATACAATGTCTGGCATGCAACATCAGATTTAAGAGATCTCGTGACAAACCAAAGAACATGTCTCCAACAGCTGAAGCTAGAAATCAAGCTTGAATCCATCCTAAATGATCAGGTTTGTCTTCTATCTCTCATGAAACAGCATTTGTGTTCACGGGATTATCATCCTCACAATCTAAATGCGTCTGCGTATATATTTGTTCAGATGGTTTACCTTGAAGATTGGGCTACACTTGAGGAAGACCACATTAGTTCTTTAGCTGGTGCCATTGGAGACTTGGAAGCAAATACTCTCCGCCTTCCACTGACCGGAGGAACAAAGGTATATATGGTTTAACATTTCATGGAAACAAATCGAAGACCAACAATCGAGTTATGATTAAGAAAATCACTTGTGAACGCAGGCGGATCTTGGATCACTGAAGTTGGCTATGTCCTCAGCTCTTGATATAATGCAGACTATAGGATCATCCATACGGTCTTTACACTCGCAGGTGAGACTAATATTCGTGATTCTAAGGAAAATCGGGCTTCTAGTCTCAAGTGCTTGAACTTTTGCCTCTATTGCAATTACGCAGATGGAGGAGACGAATAAGCTGGTTTCCGATCTTGCTGTTATAGCTACAAAAGAGAACTTTCTGCTCGACAAATGTGAAGATCTCTTGGCATCAACCGCGGTCATGAAGGTAACAAATCAAAAACAAATCCAAGAAATCTATATATGGTTCAACACGATAACCGAGTTTTTCGTTTGTGTGAATCCAGATAGAAGAGAGTAGCCTCATGACTCATTTGATACAAAAGAAGCAAGAAGAAGAAAGAGAGAGATGATGCAGAGTCTCCATTGTTGCCATCTAACAAGTTTCCATGGGCATAACATTAACAAACTCGCAGTTTCACACGGCCAACGCTTCAAACGACTTGTAAATTGCTCTTTTTGGCTCGCATTTTCTTCTGCAACCATCTTTTACTTGTAGGAACAAGATATGAAAAAAGAAGGTTTAAAGAAAATCAATGAAGAAAATGCCATTTAATTAAACTTTATTCCATCAGAATTTGTATTCAAATAGGACTGATCCTAAGCTCTCGAGACAATGGTAGAAAAAAGTAAATATACAAAACTTTGCTTCTAGCTCTCAAATCCTTTACCTCATGATTCAGGCTCCACGCTTGTTCTGCAGACAAATGGCGACTGTAAATTTTATGACGCCGTGTTTGTCTCTGCGGCTGAGACTTCGTTTCCTGCAGCTAATACTTCGTTTTCAGCTGGCTTTTTCTTCTTTCTTGAGGATGGTTCTTGTGGTTTCCGAATCATTTCCTTGTTTGGTACCAAGATGATGAACATGTTTCTGTCCCGGAAGTTTTTGCTCTCTTCAGTTGCAAGCTACGGGACAAGTTTCAACGACTCATATAAACATGATCCATGCACTTATAAGGGAAAAAGGAGAAAAATAATGATTACCTCGCCTACTTCAGTTTGAAAACGCCTGAGGAGTTCAATAGCAATATTTCTGAACTCGTTTTCTCGACCTTTCATGCTCACAATCACCTTAACCTGAGTGCATTAGAAGAAGTGCATAAGCAAAATATAATTGGGTGGGAGATAAGTAGATAACTTGCAGCTTATGAAGAATACGGTAACAACCTTGTCACCATCTTGCAAGAACTTTTGGGCAGCTTTTAGACGTACGGTATAATCATGCTGATCAATGTTATAACTGTCAGAGAGAAAGAAAAGCAGTAACCTTTGAGAAGTAGCAGTTCTCAAGAAGTCATTATAACATCACAAACAAAAACGAAAGCCGTGACATATTTACCCCATTTTGAGCTCCTTTAAGTCCATGCGAGTGGCTGATATGAAAAAAAACACACAAGAAAGAAAAAAGTAACTGAGCTTAGCTATATTATCAACATATCTCCAATGGTTGAGTTCAAAGTAGAAGAAAGGTCAATACTTTTCTTTTGCTGATCTTTCTTCTTCTTTTGCTGTTCGTATCTGTATTTACTGATATACCAAAAAACGAATCATCATCGAGTTTACATTCTACACGGTTTGGCATATAACATATAAAGGAGCCATCTCAATACATATACAGAGATACTCACCTATAGTCCATCATTTTGACAACCGGAGGATCTGCATCAGGCGATAGAATCACCTGAGGATTTTCACCTTATGTCTCACAAGATGAAATCATTTTAAACCATTTGAATTATCAATGAAACACACACATACCAAATCAAGCTCAGCATCTTCAGCCATTCGAACAGCTTCGTCTTTAGACACTAAACCAAGCTAGAGAGAAAGCAAACACAAAACTGCAAATCTTATGGATCCTATTTTGCTGAATCAAAGCTGTATTTAAGTTCTTGATTTCAAGAAAGAAAGTAATCAACACTTTACCATGTTCTGTTGCCCATCGATTAACCTAACAGTAGCTGACCTAACTCAAACAAAAAAACATTCAACACCTTAAGCAACAAGGAATCCACTAAACTAAGCTTCTACTTTAGTGAAAGAAAAAATCTCACCTAATTGAAGAGATATCAAGCGCATCATCAACTTCGGAATCTTTCTGCCTACCTCTTCTAGAGTCTCCAGAGAAACGCAAACCTCCTCCTCCACCACCACCACCGCCGTAACGGCAAGTGACGGCGAGGGCACGGCGAGGAGAATTAGAAATGGACAATTGGGGCTTGGAGAGACGAATTCCACAGAGATTGGAATCAGCGGACGCGACGGAGAACGATGAATTTGAAGACTTTTTGGTGATTCCGGCGAAAACGGCGTTGAATCCAACGGTGCTGGTGATCCCAGCCATGGCGCTTCTTCTTCAGTTCCGGAGCTTGACTCGACGAGAAGCTCTTATCCAGAGAGCAGAAGATTGAAACTACGTCGTTTCACAAGTTGGGCTTAATGGGCCGGTTTAAAAGATAAGGCCCAAATATTTTGAGACGAGAGACACAAACCGGGAGATAAACCGGGAATTATTAGATGTAATAAAAGCAAAAAAGATTTGATTCCTAATAATTTACTACTAGTAAAAGCAATAATAATTTATGCCTAATAAATTTATATATTTTTACTAGTGATAAAATTCACTAATAAAACTAATTTACATACATAAAACCACAATTTTACATGATCTAAATCTGAAAAAAATTAAAAAAATTAAAATTTTGTACTAATAAAAATTTAATTGACCTTTTTCTTTGTTTTTTTGCACATGAGAAAATTACCTTTAATATCTTTAAATACATATAGATTTTGCGTCAAATATTTTCTAAAAAAAAAGAAAATAGGCAACAATATCAAAACAAAAGGAAAATAACAAAAAAAGAGGAAAATAGGATTAAAAAAAACAGAACACAGCTGCAAAATCGATCAAAAGAAATCAAAAAGTGATTTTTTTTCTTCTCCACCGTCAAATCTTCTCTATATATATAAGACATCTCGTCCTATCTATCTGCTTAAATTTTGATACTTTTTCCTCCAGAATCTTCCGTGAAAAGAAAAAAATCGAGTAATGCAACAACAAGGTGAATCTTCGGTGTTGAGTTTGAGACCCGGTGGTGGTGGTGGCGGCGGCGCCGGCGCCGGCGGTAGAAACAGCCTTTTCGTTCCGCGTTTTGGCTCCTTTTCATCTTCTGATCTTATCAATGGCGGTGGCGAAGAAACTCCGTTTGCCGTGAAGGTATAACATTGAAATTCACGATTCCTCTGTTTTTCTCCTTCTCTCTCTGTTTGTCTTCCCATTTGATTTCATGGGGTTTTCTGCATATTTTCTCTTTATTATGAGTTGTATAATTGTGGGTTTGATTCGTTTTCGTGATGTTGATTAGAATTTTGAAGAAAGTTTGTATCTTTTGATGATTGTTATGTTTGGGTTTAGGTTCAGATTGTTCAATCCTCTGTTTTCTCCTTCTTTATGTGTTTCTCTTTCAAATTTGATCTTATGGGTTTAGGTTTAGATTGTTAATTTGAATATTGTGTAATGTCTTAATTCTTGGTGGGGTGCTTAAGTAATGTGACATTGTTGTTAATATGGACAAAGATTGATCCTTGTAGCCAATTAGGTGAGCATTCTGTTAGCCATGGAAGCTCATGAAGAATCTACACATATCTTTATTGATACCGAATCCTAAGCTCTTGAATTTATGATTTGCAGAGAGGAGATGATGGTGAACGTTTGCGGTTTTCTCGAGAACAATTGCTTCAGCTGAAAGAGGTATTAAGTTAACTATATATACTCCATAGACATAAATTGGTTTTGATCTTGGAACAATTCACTCACCATTGTTTTCTTAATCACAGTCGATACGAATCTCTGAGGATATACTGAGACGTAGTAAGGAAATCGCGGCTGAGCTTTTCGGCAAAGAGCAGAGCTGGGTTGGTCGTGCATCTGAGATTAAAGTGAGTGTTTCCATTCTGTTTTGCGGAGTTGGTTTGGTTACTTTCTGACTTCTAAAGAACGTTTGCTAAAATCCTATTCTTTGTTTTATCTCTTATCAGCCATCAACTCAACCTCAGAATCGTTATTCCGAGCCTGATAACCGTGATTGGCATAGTCGAGCTCAGAATCCTACTCCTAGTAAAGAATGGTCGAGGGATGAACCCCGTGATTTTAGAGAGGCTAGAAGTTCATCGCATATCGGCTCTAGGCAAGGGCTTATGGTAAGTACACATTACTTGTTATTTGTGGCATACTATTACTAGTTTTTGCTTCTTTCTTAACATGATTGTCTGTTGAAACAGTCTGGTCCTCCCCCTGTGCTGGTGAAAGCAGATGTCCCGTGGTCAGCTAAAAGAGGAGCTCTTTCGGATAAGGACCGAGTCCTCAAGAGCGTCAAAGGGTATTGTCATTAGTCCTTTGAGCTTTTTGCTTGGGGTTAGTTTTGCTGTATATTCTAACTGATTTGTTACAACTATAATTCTCTGCAGTATTCTGAACAAGCTTACTCCTGAGAAGTACGAGCTCCTTAAAGGTCAATTGATTGACTCCGGCATCACTTCTCCTGATATCCTAAAGGTGTCTTACAGTTCCCGATGTAAAATTGTCTGTTTGTTACTATAGCTCCTCTCGTCGTGGCACTAATTTGCTCTAACCTTTGATTGCAGGGAGTGATACAGCTAATTTTCGATAATGCTGTACTGCAACCCACGTTCTGTGAGATGTATGCTCTTCTGTGCTGTGATATCAACGGAAAGCTCCCTTCTTTTCCATCGGAAGAACCGGGTGGGAAAGAGATAAAGTTCAAACGAGTCCTTTTAAATAATTGCCAAGAGGCATTTGAAGGTGCTGGCAAATTGAAGGAAGAGATTAGACAGATGAGCAAACCCGAACAAGAAATGGAACGAATGGATAAGGAGAGGCTTGTGAAGCTCCGGACAATAGGAAATATCCGTCTTATTGGAGAACTTCTGAAGCAAAAGATGGTCACCGAGAAGATTGTTCATCACATTGTCCAAGTATGTGTGACCCTTTCTGTTTGTTTTGAAACCGTCTTATCGTGTTTTGCTAATTGAGCTTAACATTTGGTGATGCAGGAGCTTTTAGGAGATGTAAGTAAAGGTTTCCCAGCAGAAGGAGATGTGGAGGCTCTCTGCCAATTCTTTATAACCATTGGGAAGCAACTTGACGAGAACCAAAAATCCCGAGGTATAAATGACATGTACTTCCTTCGGTTGAAGGAACTAGCGGTGCACCCTCAGTTAGAGCTGCGTCTTAGATTCATGGTCCAAAACGTTATTGATCTGCGTGCTAACAAATGGGTACCAAGGCGAGAGGAGGTAAGCTTTTTAATATTCTGTCTCATATCTTTCAATACTAGTCTTCTGTTTCTGATCCGTGCTTATATGTAGTTGTCTTACTATGTAAATGGCAGGTGAAAGCCAAGAAAATCAATGAAATTCATTCGGAGGCAGAAAGGAATCTTGGGTTACGCCCCGGTGCAATGGCAAGTATGAGAAACAGCAACAACAACAACCGCGGTGTGGTGACTAGTGCAGCAGACAGTAATGACTCTAGAAACTTGCTGGGACGTCCTGGTAGTGGAGGAATGATGCCTGGCATGCCAGGAACTAGGAAGATAGCAATCGATGAAGGCGGCTGGGAGATACCACGGACCCGGTCCATGCCTAGAGGAAATAGACAAACAATGCAGCAGCCTGGTCCGCGTTTTCAGCCTCAACCCGTTATCAACAAGTCACTCTCTGTCAACTCGAGGCTGCAGCTTCCTCAGGGCAGTGGAGGCCTCCTCAATGGTGGTAGCAGACCAAGCGCTTTTTTGCAAGGAAGCGGTTCTACTTCAGCTCCTCAAGCCCCTAAACCCGTTCCAACTTTCAAGCCTCAGCCACAGCCTCAGGCGGCTCCATTAGTCAATAGCCTGACCGCAGGAGAGCTCGGAAGAAAAACCAAGTCGCTTCTTGAAGAATATTTCACAGTTCGTTTACTTGATGAGGCATTGCAATGCGTTGAAGAACTGAAATCTC
Organism: Anastatica hierochuntica; assembly: GCA_900406275.1. Lineage (NCBI taxonomy): Eukaryota > Viridiplantae > Streptophyta > Magnoliopsida > Brassicales > Brassicaceae > Anastatica > Anastatica hierochuntica. Next base: position 106,247 of record OVAN01000016.1, read on the forward strand.
CATCGCACCACCCGGACCTCGTAAAAGAAGCAGTCTCACTCGGCCTAGAGAAAAACCCGCCTTACGTCGAACCAGTCACCAAACTACTGGAACATCTGATCTCAAAGAAGGTACTGACTCGTAAAGACTTGACCACGGGTTGTTTGCTATACGGTTCGACGCTACACGACGTCGGAATCGATCTGCCGAAAGCACCAAAGAGCTTTGGAGAGATCTTAGGGAAGTTGATAGCAGCTAAAGTCTTGGACTTTGAAGTGGTTAAAGAGGTTTTGAAGAAGATAGAAGATGAATTGTTCAGAAAGACAGTGCTTGATGCAGTGATAAGTTGTGTTGTTGAGAGTCCATTAGGACAGTTAGTGTTGGATTCTCAGGCGACTGAAGTCGAAGCTTGCCGGAGTTTGCTCTAAGAGAAGAGTGTGTGTGGTCTGAATCATTTTTTTTATGCTTTGTTACCTCTTTTGCATTTTTCTTGTAGTTAAATTTTATTTTCTTTTGTTTTCATCTTGAGTTTTAAACATTTTAGGATGAGAAATATATAAAATACTTTTTTTTAGTTTTTTTTAATCTTATTCTATGACTTGATATATACTATCAACTTATAATTTCATTCATTTAAATATTTCTTACTCTATTTTATTTTTACCAATCTACTTATAACAATTTAACATATTCTATTTTTTATTTAAATAATGCAATATAGAATTTCTAAGTGGGATAGTACAATATACACATATTAGACTTTTAGAACCTCGGTGTTTTTAACCGAATAAAATATGCTATATTTCTTTATTAATCTCATTATTAGTTGGAAATTTTGTTTAGGTATATAAATAACTTCTTAAATTTAGAATAAAAACAAAAAAAAATAAATGAAAGTGAAAGTGAAAGTTCTTTAGTTAATAAAGATTACTTAGACGTACCGATTCTCCGAAAATGCGATTTTATGCGTATTAATTAGAAATAGACCTATAAAAATATATTAATTGGATGAGATTAACTAAGGTGTTTTTTTTCCAATTTAAATTTAACTTTTATCTTTTTTTCCGACAAAAAAAAAAAGAAAAATTACCTTTTCTTAATTAATTAGAGTATAAAAGAAACGAAAAAATCCTCTTTGTAACCTACTTTTCTCTTTTTCTCTGTTTCTATGGTTTCGTCAAAGAAGCGATGTTCTTCGTCGACTTCGCTACCTTCAGAGTTAGTAGAATTGATACTTTACAAAGTTCCGATCAAATCTCTGTTACGATTCAAATCGGTATGCAAACAATGGAACAATCTCTTCAACAACAAGACATTCATCTACAAACACTTATGTCTCTCCCCTAAAGGATTCATAAGAGGTAATCACAAATCGTTTCAGCTCTTAGATCTTAAGACCAAAGCTCTCTCATCACTACCAATCCCAGAAGATATTTACTTTCATACTATAGAATCGATTCACTGTGATGGGTTGTTGCTATGTGATTGCTTTGTGCAAGATTGTGATAATGAGTTAATCAGAAAGCTTGCTGTTTGGAATCCGTTTCTGAACAGAGTCAAATGGATCAAACCTTCATCAGAATTAGATGATTCTTACAAAATCTATGATGTATTTGGTTTTGGATATGACAATGTGTCTTGTCGTGATAACTACAAGATCTTGAGGATTAGTAGTAGAAGACTAAAGGTTGAGATATATGAGTTTATCTCTAATCTCTGGAGAAATGTTGATTCTGCTTTCGAATGCGATACGCCGTGTCGAGCTTTGTCTATGAATGGAAACATGTATTGGATAGGTGAAGAGAATCGGGTTAGCTCCAAAAACGAATTTTTCATCCTAAGTTTCGATTTTTCGACAGAAACATTCAAGGCCGTATGTTGTGTTCCTAAGGGAATCGATTGTTCTGGTTCTGATCCTGATCATACCGTAGCCTTATCAGGTTTCGAAGGAGATAAGTTTTGTTTACTTCACCAACATAAACATGTGAAGATTGAAGTGTGGGTTACAACAAACAAGGTGACTGATGATGATAATGGGGTTGTTTCGTGGAGCAAGTATGTTAGTGTAACACACCCTGATCTCCCGATATTTCACACTAGTCTACGTTCTTGTTTTCCAAAATTCTTCATCCACAAGAACGGTAAGATCATGGTATGGTGCGAGGAAGAAGATATTAAGGAGAAATGCATTCAGGCGAACGTTTACGAAATCAGTGAAGGCGAAATTCGAAAAGAAGTTGAGATAAGAAGAAATATTTGGTTTCCTTGCGTTTATTTTTGTTGTCATGTATATGCCCCAAGTCTAGTTCCTGTTCCAGAATGAGAGCAAACACATAAAGAGAGTTTGCTTTTGTGTTCTTCTTCTTATTCTAATGCAGAACTTTCTTTGTAATCTCAAACCGTTTCAACAATTAAACTTGTGCAAAGCATAACAACAATCTAGTTTGAATTTGATTTGGTTTTGGTTTTAGGCATGTTCGTTTGCACATTCAGATGATTGAAGTTGTGACATAATGTTCGTATGAACCATTTGATGAACTGTTTGGATGAATCATCGGGATGAACAAACGAATTACGCAATTAGTTTTAACCAATGAAAGTGTTGAACAAATAACAATCTAAGCTCAAAGTGTTAGGTGACGTGTCGCCGATTCATTGGCTAGGAGACCAACAAGTGAAGAAGAAAAAAGTTTTCTCCTCTTCTTCCTCCTCCTCCTGCAGTTTTATCTTCTAGGCTTTCTCGATTATCTCCCACCGTAGAATCAATGGCTGCAACAACAGATTTCACCAAGTCTTTGCTATCTCCTTTCTCACATGGTCAGTCTCTCTCTTTGCTCTCTAGATTTATAGGTTTGTGACATAAGATTTGAGTGTGGTTCTCTGTGAAATGCGTTCTTTGTTCATATGGGTTTCATCTGAATATGCTTAAATTGGTTTTCTTGAAAATGGGTTTCGTCAATTACATCTTTGAGTGTGTTTTTTGGATTGAAAAATTGAAACTTTATCACTTGTAAAGGACAAAGTTTTGATTTTTTTTTGTGTCTCAGGAGATGTGAGCTTGAATTCTCAAAGAGGTAGTAGACAGAACGTTACTTGGCCTAATCAGCAGCACAAGTTTAAGATGTGCAAAAGGTCTTTTCGTGTGAATGGATTATTTGGAGGTGGGAAGAAGGATGATAGTGAAGATGGACAATCAAAGGTATACAATACATTCTAATGTTTTTGAGATAATGTTAAAACTCAGTCCTCTTCGATCATCGCCTAAAGAATCTTAAGAACATATCTTTTGTTGTGAAATATCTTCATTTGTATATGTGCTTTGTATTTGATATGTTTGGCGAAATCGATTTGGAACTTATATGAGTTTTTCTATTGATCCTTGTGTGATCTTTTCTTTTTCCTAGGCAGGAATTTTCGGTAATATGCAGAATATGTATGAGACTGTGAAGAAAGCTCAAATGGTTGTACAAGTGGAAGCTGTGCGAGTGCAAAAAGAGCTAGCTGCGTAAGTCGCATTTACTATACGACACTTCTTGAAGATTTATAAAGTTGTTCTTCTATGTTGTTTTTTGAGTTTTCGTGCTGCTCTTGTTCCGATTTCTCAGTGCAGAATTTGATGGTTATTGTGAAGGCGAGCTTGTCAAGGTCAGTGCTCATTCTTGTTTTGTCCTAATAGATCAATGCACACAATATTAAGACTAGAACTTTGCTTGTTTATATCTAATTTGAGTCTGTTTCCGCTAGAGATACTTTGTCCTCAACTGCTTGAATCTTCATGATTAAGATCTCTCAAGAACTCTGTTGACTATTCCTTTGTTTTCTCTGTTGTCTATTCCTGTGACCGTAAACCTTTTGAATACGTTCCAGGTAACGTTATCAGGTAACCAGCAACCAATCCGTACTGATATAACTGAAGCAGCAATGGAGTTAGGTTCCGAAGTGAGTAACCACAGGACGAACAAAGCTTTAATGTATTAGTTTCTCCTATGTTAAAATCAGAATATCTTCTCATATTCTGTGTTTTATTTTGGTAGAAACTTTCACAGTTAGTCACAGAAGCATACAAAGACGCACACACAAAGAGTGTGCTGGTAAAAAGCAATCGTATACCGTCATTTTATGACTATGTAACTAAGTGTTTTTGTTTCTCTTCATCTCTTTTGATTGAGCTTTGTGAATTTTACAGGCCATGAAAGAAAGAATGAGCGATCTTGCGCAGAGTTTAGGCATGCCGCCAGGTCTCAACGAAGGACTCAAGTAAGAAGTTGTTTTGTTGATTCAACTTTAAGGTATCATAGTGAGACTAATGCAAAGAGCTTTGTACTCTACTCTTATGGAATCACATATGAAGATTTTTAAAACTTTTGTCTCTTATGGAATCACAGATTTTCTTGTATCTACAAAGCTTTAGTAGATTGAATTTGAAATTTTATTACATAATAACTAAAAAAGAGGCAAACATTTGAAGTTTAATTGTTCTGCATGTGTCAACAAATTATCTTGTATTGAAGACATGATATGTTTCCAAAAAAAGTAAATTTTAATGCTTAGAGAAATATATGCTACCATTTAATATTTCATTTTCTTTCAAATTAAGAAAATGAGAAAAAAAAAATATTTAAAAAATAAGGGTAAAAGAAGAAAATAATCCAAAAGAGATTTTGATTACTTAGCTAATTAGGAAGATTACATTACAAATTTTTACTAAGACTAAATTTGACCTCATTCCCTAAAACCTTTTATAAAAACTCCAAAGTTCCAAACCATAACAGCCAAATCTTTTTCTCATCCAAAGAGAAGAAGAAGGAGAATAAAAATGGCGAATTCGATTACTATTACGCCCTTATTGTTTCTCGTATTTACGACATTCTACCACACCGGTGAAGCTAGATCATTTGTTGTGGGAGGATCATCTCAGGGATGGAAGATTCCTGAATCATCCAACGACACTCTGAACCATTGGGCAGAATCTGCCCGGTTCAGAGTTGGAGACGTTCTCGGTATCTTATCTTAAACTTTTGGTTCTTTTGTTACTAAAACATTTCACTTTTTGGTCACATCCATAATAGTAACACAATGTCACAATCATATTATTGTTTTTGACATTTGATAGTTTTCAACTATGACGCAAAGAAAGATTCGGTTTTACAAGTGATAAAAGAAAAATATGAAAGCTGCAACATAGAGAAGCCACTTAAAGAGTACAAAGACAAAGGCAGTAACAATGTGACACTTGATGTCTCTGGTCCACACTATTTCATAAGTGGAGCTCACGGTAATTGCCATAAAGGTGAGAAACTCATTGTAGTGGTTCAATCACCTAACCATCCTAAACCCGAACCGGCTTCTCCTCCACCAACTCCTCCTTCAAAACCACCTTCTCCTCCTCCTTCAAAACCACCTACTTCTCCTCCGGCGACTCCTCCTTCAAGAACATTCACTTCTCCGGCGGCTCCTGCTCCGGTTCCGGCCAATGCTGCCGTTGGGCTGGTGGCTGGAAATGGCATCTTATGGGCTTTTGTTGCTATCATTGGGCTTGCTTGGGCTTAAAGACTCTATAAAGAGAAAGAAAATCTTGAAATGTTTGTTATGCAAACAATGTGCTTTAGAGAATAATGATTACCTGAATTTTATGTCATATACTTGACTATATTAATAATTAATTTTTATAGCGTTATTTTGTTATTTTCAACGATTTATTATACAATATTTATTTGTCTCTGATTCTTTTCATTTTTTTTGTCTAACTTAGAAACTTATATTGAAGGCAATATTTAATCAAATAAATATGATTATTTAATTGGTAAAAAATCATAAAAATTACAAAAAGACAGCTAAAAATAAATAATATAGTGTTTATAATTATAAAATGTTTCACTCAAATGTTTTCATCAGTAACTCTTTAAATTTGTACTTGATGTATTTTCGTAAATAATAATAATATGATTAAAAATGTGTAGATATTTGAATTGTTTATAAAAAAAAGTATATACTAAAATGAGCATGAGAAGCGAACCGAGAAGACAAGAAGAAGAAAAAAAGTCAACACTTTGACAAGAGACACGTTCACTTTCTTCCTTCTTTCTCTTCTTCTTCTTCGTCATTGCCGTCAGATTCAACTGTAAGTTATCTTTCGTGCTCCTCCCGATCTCAGTAACTGATACTGTGGAAACGAATTTGGATTTGATTTTATCTGATTTTACAGATGAGCTCGATCCATTTTCTTTAGCTTAAGCTTCTTAAAGTTTCGATTTTTGTTTTTCAATTTCTGGGTTTTGTATATCCTTGAAGTTTCTCCTCCCTTATTTCGATTTTGTTTTCGATTTGTGTAGCTAAAGGTTTCACCTTTGTGACAATTTTGTGCCAAAACATGATTTAGGGATTTCATCATGAGTTGAATCTTTAGAGAAGATTATGTTTGATTGTGTTCCAAAAGGAGTCAAATCTCAAGTAATCAGTGGCCAAATCGAGAAGTTTGTGAGGTATATTATCATATAGCTTCTTTGATGAATCTTGATTTTGACATTTGAGTGATCTTGTTCAGTTTCTTGATTTTCAATAGGTTAGATAGTATGGACTCGAAGTACTCGCAGAGCTCTGATGCGGGTTTGAACAAATGCACATTGAATATACAAGGACCGAAACGTTTCCCTCAGGGAAGCAACAAAACAACATCACCTGGATCGTTTAAGAGACATTTTAGGAAAGGATCCGAGGGGCTTTTGTCAATAGGTAGATCGATTGGACTCGGTGTTTCTAATGCTGTTTTCCCTGAAGATCTTAAAGTGTCGGAGAAAAAGATATTCGATCCACAAGACAAGTTTCTTTTACTCTGCAACAAGCTGTTTGTCGTTTCGTGCATTCTCGCGGTTTCTGTGGATCCGCTCTTCTTGTATCTCCCGTTTATTAACGATAAAGCGAAATGCGTTGGTATAGATCGGAAATTGGCAATCGTAGCAACTACGTTGAGGACAGTCATAGATTCGTTTTATCTCTTTCACATGGCTCTCAGGTTTAGAACAGCGTATGTTGCTCCTTCATCGCGGGTTTTTGGTCGAGGTGAACTTGTGATAGATCCTGCACAGATAGCAAAGCGATATTTGCGACAGTATTTCATCATTGATTTGCTTTCCGTGCTTCCCGTTCCACAGGTATATATAACAACAGAAGATAACCGCAAACTTCGTCAGTTTCAAGATCACTATGTTTATGTTTCATTTCGTCTACTTTTCTTTCAGATTGTAGTTTGGAGATTTCTCTACACTTCAAGGGGTGCAAATGTTCTGGCAACAAAACAAGCACTTAGATATATCGTGTTAGTTCAATATATTCCGCGTTTTCTTCGTATGATTCCTCTGAGTTCAGAATTGAAAAGAACAGCCGGTGTATTCGCTGAAACTGCTTGGGCTGGTGCAGCTTATTACTTGCTTCTTTACATGCTTGCAAGTCATGTTAGTACCGATTTTTTATCCATATCCGTTTATTTGTTTTATTGGAAGTATTCTGTTTTCAGAAGTGTCTGTGTATGCAGATTGTTGGGGCTTTGTGGTACTTACTTGCCTTAGAACGCAATAACGATTGCTGGATTAAGGCTTGCAAAAACATTACGGGGAACTGTACCCGAAACTTCTTGTTTTGTGGTAATCAAAATATGAAAGGTTATGCTGCTTGGGACACTATTAAAGATTCATATCTTCAGCTAAAATGTCCGGTCAATGTCACTGATGGCGAAGATCCTCCCTTTGATTTTGGAATCTACTTGAGAGCTCTTTCCTCAGGAATCGTCTCGTCTAAGAGCTTTGGCTCTAAGTACTTCTTCTGCTTGTGGTGGGGACTGCAGAATCTTAGGTAATGCCAAAATGATAATCCATCTGCTTTAGTGTCATTACAATTAGTTTCTTCGCGTTAGTAACCTCGATATATTCTACTCTGTTGTCACACTGCAGTACACTTGGTCAAGGGCTTGAAACTAGCACATACCCAGGAGAGGTTATATTCTCCATAGCACTTGCTATTGCTGGACTTCTACTCTTTGCTCTTCTCATTGGAAACATGCAGGTAAAAGATGAAAGAGCTTGTTCGGTTTTTACGTATAATGATTTTGTGTGTGGGTATGAAGAAATGTAATGATTTTCACGAATCTGTGACAGACTTATCTTCAATCACTTACTATCCGGTTAGAAGAAATGCGAGTAAAAAGGCGCGACTCGGAACAGTGGATGCATCACCGAATGCTTCCACCGCAACTGCGGGAGCGGGTCAGACGTTATGACCAGTACAAGTGGTTGGAGACACGCGGAGTTGATGAAGAGAATCTTGTTTCGAACCTCCCAAAAGATCTTAGAAGAGATATCAAACGTCATCTCTGTCTCGCTCTAGTCCGAAGAGTAAGTTCCTTGTCTTAGTTCACTCGATTGACATCTTTTCAAAGGTTCTTAATTCATATTCTTTTTCATGCTAAAGGTTCCGTTGTTTGAGAATATGGATGAGAGGCTGCTAGATGCAATATGTATGAGGCTCAAGCCATGTCTATTCACTGAGAAGTCTTACTTGGTTCGCGAGGGAGATCCCGTGAATGAGATGCTCTTCATAATCCGTGGTAGGCTCGAGAGTGTAACAACTGATGGCGGGAGAAGCGGATTCTTCAACCGTAGTTTACTTAAAGAAGGAGATTTCTGCGGTGACGAGCTTTTGACATGGGCGCTCGATCCCAAATCCGGTGTTAACCTCCCTTCCTCTACAAGAACCGTAAAGGCCTTAACCGAAGTAGAAGCTTTCGCTTTGATAGCCGATGAGCTGAAATTCGTGGCGAGCCAATTCAGGAGACTCCATAGCAGACAAGTACAACACACTTTCAGATTCTATTCACAACAATGGCGGACTTGGGCCGCTTGCTTCATCCAAGCAGCGTGGCGACGGTACACAAAGAGGAAGAAATTGGAGCAACTTAGAAAAGAAGAGGAAGAAGAAGAAGAAGAGTCTGCATCGGTTATCGCAGGAGGAAGTCCATATAGCATCCGAGCTACATTCTTAGCTTCAAGATTTGCGGCAAATGCACTTCGTAGCGTTCACAAGAACCGAACAGCGAAATCGGCTTTAGCGCAACCGACTAAAGAGTTGGTGAAGTTTCAGAAACCTCCAGAACCAGATTTCTCAGCTGATTGCTAAAGGCAAGAACTCTTCTTCTTCTTCTTCTTCTTCTTCTTCTTCTTCTTGTTTTTACTTGTACACAATCTCTAAGATGTTCAAAGAACACAAAAACTCAAAAAGATTCAATTTTATATGCTCAAATTATGTAAAATATAAATGATTTGTGATTTGCCATTTTCTTGTCATAAATTAGATAGAAATATTCTGAAGAGTAAAATGTTCTTTTGAAGTTTACTTAAGCAAAATTCTAATGCTTTTGTTCATAGTTCAAAGACAAACATATCAAACTTGCTTAGATCTTCCTTTGAGAAAGTTCTTGCATAGAGTTTGCCATTGCTCCCTATCCGGTTCCGCGTCTTCCATGGTAGCTTTCGCCTTATCCGCAAACTCTTGCTGAGAGAAAACCATAAACACTCAAAAAAAGCTTCAAACTCGGGAAAATTTGAAGACCAACATAAGTAAAACAAACCTCCATCAACTTCATGTTGACAACGCGATCAATGATTTCGAAAAGAATCTCTTTGTTGTACTCAGGATGGCCTTGGATGCAAAGGAAATGGTTTCCAATAGAGCACATTTCGACATTGCATTTGTCCGAATAAGCAAGCAACTTAGCTGATTCAGGTAGCTCCAAAACTTCATCTTGATGACATTTTATAATGGCTAAAGATTTCGGAATCTCATCTCCAAAGTAATCCACCGCGTCTTTCGCCATTGTTATGCTTCTTAGTCCCATATCTACGCCTCTACTCGCCCTCCCGATCTTCCCTCCTTTGATCCTACTCAATATCTAAACATTGATATTGGGAGGTCATAGTCACAAAGGTTATAATAATTCTTCCTAAACACTTTTGTGTTCTTACTCTCATCGTAATGAATGAAGAATCTAGGTTTTTGGATTAGTTACGTACACGCCAAGGAATCGGAAAAAAAAACAAACCTGGTGACCAAAGCAAATACCAAGAACTTTCTTCTTCATTTGATCGAGTTTCATACAAAGAGAACAAAGCTTAACGATCCAATCAACATCACCAAAAGCATCATGAAGGCTTCCACTAATGACAAAACCATCATACTTATCAAGATCCTTATCCTCCGGAAAGTTGCCGTCTATCACACGGAAGAGATCCCATTGCTCACCTTCTTCGCCGAACGTCGAAACAAACACATTGAAATAGCCACCGTACGTCTTCTTCACAAAGGTTGAATCTGATGTTGCTAGTAACAAAGCAAATCTCTTTTGTTCAACCATTTTTTTGTTTGCTCTGTTTCGAGATTTACGGATCAAAAAGAGAAGAGAGATTTGATTAGAGTAACAAACTTAAGAGAAATATTATGGTATATTATTTTTTGGTCAAAGTAGTTAATAATTTATATTAGTAAAGAGAATTTTTTTATAGATTTATTACCTTATAACACATGATTTTTACCATAAATATATAAATATCCTTTTATTAATTAGATTTGACTAATGACTTTCACAACATGTGATTTTTAATAAATTGGCTACAACATTTCCTAGCTCTTAACAAGAAGAGTAATGATATAAACAAAAAAAAGAAAAAGAATTTGATTGTTATGTAGAATATATGATTTTTAAATACGCAAGTGTAAGTTTCTCTCCATTAAGTTTAGGACAGGTTCTATTACGAAGCAATGTTCTGGTATATGTTATACGTTGGTGACCTAACACTTAAGATGTGTAAATAGACATGTGTGGTTGTTTCTTGTATGTGTGAGAGTATAAAATGGTTATCTTACCGAAATTCGGGTAACAATTTTGATAACCGAATCGAAGGGAAAAAAGACCGAATCAAAACAAAACAGAATATAGAACATATCTAAATGGTTCCAGTTTTTGAGAATCGGACCAAACTAAACTTTCATATAACTAGAAAGGACAAAAGTATTGAAAATGTCCGAAAATAGATATCCAAATGATTACTAATTCAACTCAAATCGAATGGAAGAATTTTAAAATTATAATATAGACCACTATTCAAAAACCTAAATAACCAAATCGAACTAAACTGAATAACCGAACGTTCAAGCCTTAGCTTCTACCACACATATCGTATTATTTTGAAAACGTTACGTGTGATGTTATAAAGAAATAACAACTAGAATAAGATTAAAGAAATGAATTAAGAAGAGTGTGAAGTCGTCTCCACATGATCAATGGAGAAAACCGCAGAAGAATAAACGCACTCCGACGTAGATTTGCTGTCTCTCTCTCTCTCTTTTTCTACTTTCATACTTTAACTTTTTTACTTTTTTACCTTTTACTTTTGCATGTACTTTCTTTTACTTTGAAATAATAGTAATTTATTTGATGGGTTTTTCTTTAGCATTCCAAAGCCAAAATGCGAGTGTTACTTCTTCTTCTTCACGCACTTCTATAATAAAATAACTTGATACGTTTTGTAGATAGTATCTTTAGTCATATTATTTAATTATGCAAATCTTCTAATATTTCGAGATCTAACCATTACATTTGTTCCGATCAAAGTTTAGGTTTAGCTTCGCTAACTTTTAGATCATATATCAAATAAGTGGTTGGCTACTTTGAGTCGTCTCACGTAAGTGTCAATCTAAATATTCTATATGATGCGATTCAATGCATTATGTTGCTACTATACTACTATAGGAATGTGCGTCGCATATGCCATTAACCCATGTTTAATAAACTTTTAAGTTAATTCCTTCCTTGTTTATTTCGGTTTTCGGAAAAAATAGTGGTGATTCATTAACCATTATATGTCATATAGTTCCACTAACACCTACTTGGCAAAGACATAATACTTCTAGAGCCAAAAACCGACGAGTGAAACAGTCACTCCAAGAGTCATAAGACGGCTAAAAAAAGTTTGATAAACGATAGACGAAAATAAAACAACACATACATTTTGGTATAGTGATAATACTAGTGATAAACGAATAAATGGATCGAATTAAAGTGTTGTTTCCCATTAACATCGAATGTGCTAGATACCATATATCTTTTCGACGAAATTTTTGAAGAAGAAGAAGAAGAAGAAGAAGAAGAAAGAGTATTTATTCAATTGAAAAGCAGAAAGAACAAGTTGGGCAGACAAACACAATAAGATACAAACGTGTAGTGTGTAGCTCACGAATTGAAGAATATATATCGTTTGTGTAATCTATTTTATTGAGAATATTATTGCCCCACATTATATTTATTATTACATAGTTTTTATATTCCATTTTAAAAATGGTTCAAAAACTAATATATGAACTTTTTAACGTAAAGAAATATATATATCTACGTTTTAATTCGGCCACTTTCAATTTTATGTGGCGCAAAATGAATATGCTTCTAAATAATTTGGCTCTAAATGTTACCATTAGAATGTTTTCGAAATTTTTTAATCAAGCTTAAATTAAAAAAAAAACATTTAACTTTTATAAAGTATAAAGCAACACGTGACAAGAAAAGATAACTAGAATTAAGAGAAAAAAATATATGTATAAAGCTGAGATTATTAATTAATTAATTAGTGTATTAAATTGTTGTCCAAAGAAATGATGTCTTAATTACTACGGAAAAAGTAGGGCCATGGTGACAAAAGAAAACTAAATGTGCTAATAAGGGAAAAAACAAAAGTAGAGGGACTTGTCAGATAAAAATGTAACATCACAAATCACACCACATCAGGCAAAGCAAAAGCAAATCTCTTTCCGTATTCCAGCCTTTTTTTTCTCTTCTTTTTTTCATTAAAAAATCTCAAGTTATTCTATTTAATATATTTATAAATTTCAAAAAATAATTAATTAAATATTATAGTAAAAATTATAGTAAAAAATGGGGAAAAAATAGAGGAAAAAAAAAAACAAAAGGAAAGGAAGATGTAATCGCAAAACACAGTCTCGTACTCACTGGTCAGTGGTAGTACCGTGTTGTTGCAAAATGGTGGTAGTTCTAGTACACAACACACGTCAATTCTGTTTCACCTTTTGTTTTTGTTTTTTACTTGAGATTTTGAAAAAAAGTATATCATTTTAAACTATAGATTACATAATTTTATAAGTTTAGTTTATGGTTATAACTATATTCAATTACAAGTTAGGAGAAATAACTAAAAAGATAACTATTCACCGTATGCGTTATCATTACTACAATGAACGATTTTACTTATACCATGTTAAAGATTTTATTTAAGCATGTTTTCGTTAATGTGCATAAATTGTATTTACCGGGAATCGATATTCATACATACTGGTATAGAAGCATCAATCAACTGTGTAGTCAACCACTAGATTAAAAAATTTTTGCATGTTGTTATGAAGTTTAGCCGATAATCAAGGACATTTTATATTTAGCCGATGAAGCTTCAAAACCTATACGGAGCCATAGATTGGCGAGGTTGATAAAACCTTATGGAGCTAAACACGGTACATACATATTCCGGAACATAACTAATATCAAGAAGATAAAAGAAATAACTACGTGCAAATCTAGATAATTCGGTGAAGAATTTGTAGAAAAGCAAAGCGAACGAGATTGGAAATAGACGAAAATCTAGTGTTAAGATAAATTTAGAGTTGTAAAGACATGATTAACCATGGTCTCTTAGAGTGAGGTTCTTAGAGTCGGTTAAGAGACCGTCTCTTAGTTTTTAACTAAAAAAACTAAAAACCCTCTTTTATAATTTTCTTATTTAAGAGACGGTTCTTAGTTTTTTTTAGTTAAAAACTAAGAGACGATCTCTTAACCGACTTTAATAGTCTCACTCTAAGAGACCGTGGTGACATGCTCTATTGTAATCCTTTGTTTTTAAGACAAAAAGACTTTATTTAATAGACGTTATGTTCTCATATCTCATGATTCTCACACCCCATGCTAAAACTCTTTATTTATGTGTAAAACAAGTTTTCACAAAAATGGCATAAGACAGAACCAAAAAAAAAACTCAAAAGAGAAAGTATCCACACACCATTTGGGTTCGTATCAGCTTCCTTTACCTGATTCTTCATCCCCCACTAACCTCAACACAACCTACTCTCTCTTCTCTCTCTCTCTTTACACATTCTGTTTTTCTTTTAACTCTCTCTCTCTCTGTCTCTCTTACAAGTAAGCTTTTTGTTAGCTTAAATTCATAACATTCATAAATTCAGTGCGTGCGATAGAGAAAGAAGAAAGGAAGAAAATTTCAAGAAACCCAAGAAGAAAAATAAAGCTTTCGTTTTTTTTTTCTTTCTTTTGTTAGCTTTTGCTTTCTCTTTTCCGTTTTTTTTTTCCTTCTCTCTTGTGGGCACAAAACATCAACAAAGTAATGATTTTTTCTTCTGCTTCTTCTTCTTCTTCTCTCTATCGGTAAAACTAAGCCTAAAGCTTTAAGCTTTCATGGTGGTTGTTATGAAGATAACAATGAAAAATCCTTCTTTTCTCTTCTCTTTTGTCTCCTTCTTGTTACTCTGTTTCTCTTCTTGTTCTCTCTCTTCTGAACCCAGAAACCCTGAAGGTAAGTAAAAGAAAAGACTTTGTCTTAATCTCTTTAGGTTTCTGAAAATTTCAAAAGTTTTGTTTTTTTTTGGTATAACAGTGGAGGCGTTGATAAATATAAAGAACAATCTTCATGATCCTCATGGTGTTTTAAACAACTGGGATGAGTTTTCTGTTGATCCTTGTAGCTGGACGATGATCACTTGCTCTCCAGACAACCTCGTCACTGGCCTGTAAGTGTTTCTTGTTTATTTAACTCTTGAGGAAAACGACATTAATGGCGACAAATCATCATCTTCTTCTCGTTCTTCTTCTCCAATGGCAGAGGAGCTCCAAGTCAGTCTCTTTCTGGAACTTTATCTGCTTCAATCGGAAATCTCACTAATCTCCGACAAGTGTAAGAGATTTTTGTTTGTTTCTTTCTTCACAACATTACAAAAATCTCACCTTTTGTTTTCTTTTTGTGTGTGTTAAAAGGTTATTACAGAACAATAACATCTCCGGCAAAATCCCACCGGAGCTTTGTTCACTTCCCAAATTACAAACTGTGGATTTTTCCAATAACCGATTCTCCGGTGAAATCCCCGGTTCGATTAACCGACTTAGTAACCTCCTATATCTGTAAGTCTCTCCTCCTTGTTCTTTAAGATTTTTAATGATGTTCTTTGTCCTCTTAAAGAATCTTAGTACGTTTCTGTAATGATTTTGGATTTAGGAGGTTGAATAATAACTCATTATCTGGGCCCTTTCCTTCTTCTCTCTCTCTAATCCCTCACCTCTCCTTCTTGTAAGTGTGTTTAAAAGTTTTGTTTCTTTCTTACTTCTTTTAGCTTCTATATATACTTATATGCTTTTGATGTTTGGTTTAGAGACTTGTCTTACAACAATCTCAGAGGTCCTGTTCCTAAATTTTCTGCAAAGACATTCAAGTAAAGAGTTTTCTTTTGTTTTGAATCATTTCAAGAAGCATTTGTGTGTTCTTACTAAAGATTTGGATGCTTTTGTTGAATCTAGTGTTGCAGGAAATCCTTTGATTTGTAGAAGTAGTCCACCTGAGATTTGTTCTGGATCAATCAATGGAAGTCCTCTTTCTGTTTCTCTAACCTCTTCATCCGGTAAACATTCTTCGCTTCAACAATCTCGGTGTTTCCTTTGGTTCTTTATCCATTGTCATGATGTTTCTTTTTCATTTGGGAATTGTAGGACGCAGAACAAACATATTTGCGATTGCGCTTGGTGTCAGTCTTGGCTTTGTTGTTAGTGTAATACTGTCTCTCGGGTTCATTTGGTACCGAAAGAAGCAAAGAAGATTAATGATCCTTCGCACAAGTGGTTCGTGAACTTGAGCTTGTGGTTTTATGTTATTGGAATTCAAGAAGATTTTGTTGTCCTGAGTATTAAGTTGTTTCTTTTGGATGTTTATCGCAGACAAGCAAGAGGAAGGGTTACTAGGATTGGGGAATCTAAGAAGTTTCACGTTTCGAGAACTCCATGTAGCTACTGATGGTTTTAGTTCCAAGAACATTCTTGGTGCGGGTGGGTTTGGTAATGTCTACAGAGGAAAGCTTGGGGACGGGACAATGGTTGCAGTGAAACGATTAAAAGATGTGAATGGAACCTCGGGGAATTCACAGTTTCGTACTGAGCTTGAGATGATCAGCTTAGCTGTTCATAGGAATTTGCTTAGGTTGATCGGTTATTGCGTGAGTTCTAACGAAAGACTTCTTGTTTATCCTTACATGTCCAATGGCAGTGTCGCCTCCAGGCTAAAAGGTATTAAGAAACCTTTGTGAACCGATTTTCGTCTCAAATCGAAATAATCTTTATCTGGTCTTTTGTTGCTGTCATAGCTAAACCAGCATTGGACTGGAACACAAGGAAGACGATAGCGATAGGAGCTGCAAGAGGTTTGTTTTATCTACACGAGCAATGCGATCCCAAGATCATTCACCGAGATGTCAAGGCAGCAAACATTCTTCTAGATGAGTATTTTGAAGCTGTTGTTGGGGATTTCGGGCTTGCAAAGCTACTCAACCACACAGATTCACATGTGACAACCGCGGTTAGAGGCACTGTTGGTCACATTGCACCTGAGTATCTCTCCACCGGTCAGTCATCTGAGAAAACCGATGTGTTTGGGTTCGGTATACTCTTGCTAGAGCTTATCACAGGTATGAGAGCTCTCGAGTTTGGCAAAACCATTAGCCAGAAAGGAGCCATGCTTGAATGGGTGAGGAAGCTGCACAAAGAAACTAAAGTAGAGGAGCTAGTGGACCGAGAACTTGGGACAAACTACGATAGAATAGAAGTTGGAGAGATGATACAAGTGGCTTTACTCTGCACTCAGTTTCTTCCAGCGCAAAGACCGAAAATGTCTGAAGTTGTTCAAATGCTTGAAGGAGATGGATTAGCAGAGAGATGGGCTGCTTCACATAACAATGCACATTTCTACCATGGCAGCATCTCTTACAGAACTATTACTTCTACTGATGCTAATGGCAACAACCAAACCAAACATCTATTCGGGTCCTCGGGATTTGATGATGAAGATGATAATCATGCGTTAGATTCTCTCGCCATGGAACTATCTGGTCCAAGGTAGAGAGAAAGAGAGAAAGATATCTCTCCATGAATGTCAAAGTTTTTGGGAGATGATAATAATAATATAGACATGTAAATGGTCAGCAATGTTATGGTACTTGAGATTATGTTAGTGTTCTTACTATTTTGGATTGTATATTTTTACATTCTCTTTTGAAAGTTGTGTTTCAATTTTGCTATCACTCATGTCATGACTTCTTAAGAGCTTGTGGTCCTGTGAAAGCAATGACCTTCATGTGCTCTTTTCAAAGTGGTTTTCAATTTAACTTACTTAACCAGATTCAAGATGAAGATGAAGATTCAAGATAAAAAGCAATGGATCAAGACTAAAAAACACAATAAGGACAACGAAAATCGACTATCCATCACATCGGTATGGTTCATCGCAATCTTTTAAGTACAAGAAAAGAGATTCATATCGACTTCTTTCCTCATCAGTCTATGAATCTACCACTGAGTATTCTCAAAAGCAGAGATTAAAGCTTTAGTGCGTAGTACTAACATTAGGAAGATCTTCCCACTGGTTCGAGAGCTTCAACAGTAACAATGCTGTTTCCTCTAATCACCTGCCACCAAAAACCAAAACAGAGATTAAAGCATAGTGATTGATTACAAAAGAGATTCTTCATGTAAACCGTATCGATAGAGAGAGACTTACCACCATTCCAATCTCGGTTTTGTCATTACCATTCACCTCGACGGTGTTATCGACAACAAGATTCATGAACTGATCAAACCCACGAAGAGTTCCAACAACCATACGATTAGCATTAAGCTTGACTGCATTTAAGAATACAACCATTTGAATCAATCTTTCAAGACACAGAACAAGATGATACACTCACAAAGAAACCACCCAAGTAGAAACTACTCTATAGCTGAATTGAAATCAGAATGAGAAACTAAACCAAGAACTCACTAACAGTATGAGATTCTTCAAACCAAATCAAATCAAAATCTCAGCTAAAATCAGATGAAATCGAAATTTGTTAAGTAAAGATAAGTGTTGAAGAAGGAAAGTATGAAACTTACTTTGGAGTTTCTTATCCATGTACCTGCTCATCCAAAGAAACAAACATCAAACAATGGACATTGAAGTAGAATCGAAACGAAAACACATCAAGAGAAAGAAATAGTAAAAGGATCTTACTTTTTGAGATCCGGAGGCTGACCTGACCTACTCATAGTTGCAGAATCGAAATTGAGCTTAGGGTTTTCGTTTCTCCGGTAGAAGAAGAAGAAGAAGTTTGTTTCCACAGAGAGAAACCCTAAAGTTTTGATTTTTATGAGTCTTTGTGAATTAATACTCAACTATCTTTAAAAGCCCATAAATTTAAAAGCCCAACAAAATGAGTTCCACCACAAAAGACAATCTCTTTTCTTTCATTGCAAGTTTGTAACAAAGGAATTTTACAATGATTTGAACATATAAGAAAGTGGTTTTTGACTTAGTTTTGGTAAGAGAAGGAGTAAGAGCCAGTGTTTGGATCTTTAACAGCTTTGAAGTTGTCTACACTCATCCCAAATTTCCCCAAGATTGTGTTTCCCATCTCCTTTAGCTTTGCTGTTTTTAAAAACCACATTAGTTAGTGTCAAGAGTTTGATTCACAAATGCTATTTGATCAAGAAACATAAACAACATCTTCTTCTGTTTTGTTTTTACCTATGGCTTCTTCTTTCATCTTTTCTCGCTTTTCAGCCGCTATAGGTTCCAAACGTCGAATCCCTTTCTTAGCTTGTTCATTTAAAGGATCTAGTTCTACTATCTTCTTCAAGTCTGTAAACATGACAAAGGAGAAACAAAAGCATGATTCCTACAACACTAACATGAATTAACATTGAGAAATGCGTTACAGAACTCACCCGCGAGAGCTTCTTCAAAGTGTTCAAGCTTCTCATGGGCTTCTGCACGACGAAACCAAGCTTTGGTATAGCTCGGATTCAGCTCTATAGCTTTAGATGATTCCTTGATTGCTTCTGCGTATTTACTCTACAGAGATCACTAACATCAACAACAATCTTGACTAGTAACAATAACAATAATCGACTAATCAACAAGAATCTAAACATACTAACCAATTTGAGATAACATATAGCTCTGTTTGAATGGCAGATAGATCTAAGATCCTTCGATTCAGGAAACTCTTGAACAAACTGTAAAGCAAGTTCATACTTTGACAAAGCTTCTTCATAAAACCCATTTCCAAATAGTTTATTTCCTTCTACTTTAGCTTCGTTTGCATCTTCCATTGCTTTCTCCTAAAAGTTCCATTAGCTTCAAAGCTTAATCAACTACAATCGAATCGCATTTTCCCCTAAGCAATTACATCCAAAATTTGAAGAAAGTTTCGATTTTTTTCCTTACCTCTTTCGACCCATCAACGATTATGGCTTCTTGTGATTCCTGATTCGTCATCGCGTCTTGCTTCTCGTCAATTTCTTCATCGCTCATTTCGCGTTCGCTGGCAGTTTCGAACCCATCGGAATCATCTCCGCCGACAAGTTTCGACTCCGTTGTTTCGGACTGCAGCGAGAAAGAAGGCGGCGATGTTTTGGGTTCATATTTAACGGTGATCTCATCGTCGCTCTCAGTTTCGATTAACACCATCTTCGATTCAAGATCTTAGCAAAAAATGGCGAAGATCGCAACTCGACCGTCGACGAAGATCCGTCTGAAATGAGAAGGTTCAAGAATGTTTTTTTTTTCCCTCAAAACGTTGTCGTTTATATACTACTAGGCCCAATACAAGCCCAATAAGCCCAATAATTTTTATCTCACAAAAAAAATCATTAGTTTTTACAAAATTTTCAATTCAAGTAACAATAAAAAAATATACATAAAATATTGGAATAAAAATTAAAATTTTAAAATTAAATTAACCAAACTATTTTTTATTATAAATTGATAACAAATTATTTATTTTGTTTGTTTATGTTTACAGCATTACTAAGCTATCTTTCTAATTAATAAGCAGAGCCAGCTTCAACAAGCTTGTTTAGTTTCTTATTTCTCAATCTTTCTTCATAAACTTCACTTCCTTGCATCTCTTTCTCATACCTATAATCATAATATTATACATTAACCATAAGTAGAAATTAGAGATCACTATATATTAAAATGATGTTACCTTTGTGGCATAGGAACTAAAGGAGATAGAGTTTTCACAAGCTTAAGAGCTTCTTCTTGTGTATTCACAATTTGGTTGAAGCAAAAGTATCTACCACAAGCTGAAGTATCCTCGAAAGCTCGAATGTGAACATCTGCTACAAACTCTGCTTCTACATACGCTAACACGCCGTTCTCATACATTTGCGCAGCTCCTACAAAGTTGCATTGTCATTACACATGATCTAGCTACATGTAATGACTAATGTGTATATACCTTTGAGGTAAGACATGGTTGGTCTAGGATTGTGTTGAGTCACTGAGGGTCCAACTATGAGTCCCGGGTTAACCGAGACCATGTTGACCATACGGTCCATGGCTAGTGCCCAAGCCGCCTTCTCGGATTGTGTCTTAGCCATAGCATGCCATAGCTGCAATATAGGACACACACAACTTGAGTATTAATTAAATGTAACATTTTTTTTCATCAGCCTAGTAGCTTAGTAGTTCTCTCAAAAGGGTATCACCCTGGGTTCGAACTCAGGAAAGTGAGCTTAGCCAACAGAGGTAGTAACCACTGTACCACTTATGCCACTCTTAAATGAAACATCCTTAAAAATGGAGATTATCATCTAAATTTGATTCAAAAGTAATTACAAAGTTATAAATTATTTTTAAACTATATTTAGAAATTTGACTTCCTTCATATTTAAAACTAATTTTAAACTATATTTAGAAGTTAAAAAGAGACCTTCTTTTTGAGACAAAAGTCTTGATCACTCCATGACTTTTCATCAACATCTTTTTGAGTTCCAATGTTATCTCTCCAAATTGCTGCTGTTAATGAAGAAGAGAACACAATCTTCTCTATACTATCTGTTCTTGCACATGCCTCAACCACATTAATAGCTCCTCTCACTTCCATATCCACCACTTCTTTCTCCTAAAATTTCAACACCATTTCTTAACAAACAAGTTTCTCAAATTCATTGACAAACACAAGAGATTTCAGAAGATGATGATAGTAAAAGAAACTCACATCATACCCTTGAGGATTGTCCAAGCAACAGAACATAACTTCACATTTGTTAAGAGAAAGAACAATGCTTTGATAATCCAACACATCCACATCATAAACACTTAATCTCTCCTCTGTTTCTTGCATGTTCTTGATTGTTTCCTCAATCATACTTTCACCTATTACTCAAAACCATCATTAGATCAAACCCTTTTGAGTCTTTGACACGAAACCCTCAAAATCAAAACTTGGAGTGTGATCATAAGTGAATTTCAACTTATTTGTCTTCCAATTGCTTAAAACAATCGGAAAAAGAGAAACTTGATCAAACCCAGAAGAGAATTTACCATTTTTACGGATGGCTGCATGAACAGAGTAGCCTCTGTTGAGTAGTCTCTTGAGAATCCAGAAACCCACATAAGAGGAAGCATCAAGAACACAGCAACAACATGATGTGAGCTTCTCTTGATTCATCATCATCTGTTTTCTTTCTTCTTCTTCTTCTTGTTGTGATTGAAAATTATGAGATGGAATTAGTAAACCTATCGGGTATGTATATAATGAAAAGAGAGATAGAGAGAGAAGCGTGTGGGGAAGAGAGACAAGAGAGGTAGAAGGAGAAGGGGAAGTAATAAATAGAAGAAAGTTGGGTGAACTTTTTTCATGTTGCACGCTCTCAACTAACTCTCATCTTCTTCACATTTCTTTATTTTCTTTTTTTACTATATGGTTTTAATATTTCTCATTTCACTAATCCATGAAAATGAAAATGAAAATGATTTGAGTTATACACTCTATGTTTCGCAAAAATTGTTGTTTTAGATTACGTTATGTTGCACTTTTAACGTAATTTTATACGTTTAATTCATTTTTACCCGTTTAAATAGCCAATAAAATCATTTAAAATTAATTAACTACATATTAAATAAGAACATTAGTGTTTTAAAATTATTTTA
Organism: Anastatica hierochuntica; assembly: GCA_900406275.1. Taxonomy (NCBI): domain Eukaryota; kingdom Viridiplantae; phylum Streptophyta; class Magnoliopsida; order Brassicales; family Brassicaceae; genus Anastatica; species Anastatica hierochuntica. The sequence continues at coordinate 128,521 of OVAN01000016.1, forward strand.
AACGAATTATGATATGTCCGGATAACGCTTTTTATGAAACAGAGAAAGTATTATGTATTAAAATAACAAAAAATATTTCGTGACCAAAATAATAATAATAATAATAACGAAAAGCATTTTATAAAATTATACGAAAATAGCTTTTAATTTTTTTTTTTGACAAAAACTAAAAATACCATGTCTAAATGTCTTTAAAAAATTTAATGATCACTTAAGTATTTTTAGCATTCGTATTTGTGAATTTTCTTCCTTGTTAACATGAGGAGTATATAAAATTTCTTTTATCAACATGAGGAGGAGTATATGTTATACGATAATGCTCTTAATTAAGGTTATGCAAAAACCGTAAGTTACGCGTCATGTTCTTGCAGATTTAGTGCATGTTAATGTTTTTGGATCGCGTGTGCTTGTAAAATACTCTATAACAGATAATTATATCAAATTTTATTATTTGATTAAACCCAACGATAATTACTCTTATCGGATTATCACAACAATCTGCAAGAAGACAAAGACTTTCAAGAAAATTCTAGCAATAAAGGAGAGAAGATCAAATAAGCAAAGATGAATACAAAGACTCCACAAGACAATTCTTCCTAGTGAAAACTACTCATGACATGCGACAACCACACATCACTTCTCCAAGACTATTCAAGACTCGTTGAAAGTTCTCAAGCAAAAGCAAGACTGTAAGAGCATGGTTAATGCGAGTCTCTTAGGGTGGAGTTCTTAGGATCGGTTAAAAGAAAAACAAACAAACACATACTATACGTATCAAGTGACTCATGAAGCTTCACTGTCGACCATAATGAATATATTTATATGGCATGCACATAAATAACTACGCGTTGTCGTTATGAATATTCAATATCTTGATTTTGATTGTACATTATAAAAAGTGACCAATATGTTTTCATTACAAAACATACACCAAACCATACCAAAAAGAAATGTAAGTTGGACGAGAAGTAGGTTCTAATGTGGCAGAAAGTTAGGCCAATAAATGCACAAGTCCGACTCACACGTAGCTGGCTTTATAAATAATGCGTATAGAACGGTGTCAAATCAAATAAGATACCTCGCGACTCGAATACATGATCTTCTCTTTAATCGATAAGTTCTTACCATCGGACCAACACTTTCTTGGTGATACACATCGTTTTTGTAACCATTATAATGTTTTATGAGTCTTTAGTGAATCTTAGATAACTTTTTCATCTCTCACATATTCCATATCTAGAAGATCAAATGCTTATATTACATGTTTGTAATATCTTGTAGTATTAGTTAATTAATACGAAATGTTGATCCATCAATCCACAAAGGTATAAAATTTTATAACTTGTTATATATATGTGTGTAATAAAAACCATTACATGATCCCATCAGCTTTATAATAAACAGCTGGGCCATTTTCACTAAGGAGATTAGTACACATCTCTTTTCTTTTATACAAAAAAGGTGTATAATATATTATTATTATGATGATGAAATCAATCAAATAATTAATCTCTTCACCAATCTTTAAGCAGAACATTTGTTCATGACAGCAGATTCAATAGGAATCTTATCAACCGGAAAAGCACAGTTCATCGGAGCTACACTCTCCGGCAACAAATCACACGGCTTTGGTGTCACTTTGCTAGAAACTCCGGCAACATTTGTACAATTCCACAACAACTTCTTTGGTTCAGCAGCCAAAGCAATGTTAATATTCGACATACATATGTTAGTGAATGGATTGTTCTGGATTCCATCGAGCCTACCCGGTTGTGTAACGTTATCCGCGGTCATGTCATTGTAGTTAATATTCGTGATCTCGGGCAATGCCTTAGGATCAAAACCCGAATCAGGATGTTCTTTGTAAGCACCACTAATCCAGAAAACGTATTTCATCGTTTTCATTGTAAATCTACGGGCAAATATATCCTTGACATAACCTCCACGACCAACCGCGGTTTTGATTCGAATAGCGGATTGCGTTTGTAGTAATGTTATATCTTCAATTCTAACGTCTTTGATTCCACCAGACATTTCACTTCCTAGTGCTATTCCAGCAGAATCGGGAGAAATGCATGTAAGCCTTCGGATCGATAGTTGTTGAGTTGGCATACCGACTTTAATACCAAACTGATCCCAACCGCTCTTCACCGCGATACAATCATCGCCCGAGACTACGTAACAATCTTCTATCAATGTGTTGGTGCATGAATCTAAGTACATTATAACAATAAGTTAAAATGTAACATCACATAGATGATATATAACATAATGTGACATGTTACTAGGACATACCAGGGTTGATTCCATCGGTGTTAGGAGAATCAATAGGAGCAAGAATGGTAACGCCTTTGACGATAACATTGTTGCAATAAACAGGATGAATATTCCATGAAGGCGAATCGATAAGGGTGATGTTCGTGATCTGAACGTCCTGAGATGATATGATTTCGATTGTGTAAGGTCTTGTGATGGACTTGAATCCACCACTTCGGTACTTGTCCCACCAGTACTTCCCTTGTCCGTTGATTGTTCCATTGGTACCTAAACCACAACAAATTCGATCAATTCTAGTATCTAATACATTTGATTCTTGGTCGTAAAACCGACGTTTTGTTAGATCCTTACCGGTAATAATAACATCGGTAAGGTTTGAGCCAGAGATTAAACTAGCAAAAGTTGGTCCGGCTGCATCTCTTCCTTGTCCATAAGATGGCAAAGGTGCAACCACTGGAAATTCAGATTCATCCTAAGGAAAACAAAATCATATAAATGTTATAACCAAAACATATATCAAACTCGAAATTAAAATTGGTTTTATAGAATACTAATCATACCTGAGAAGCAAGAATAGTTGCACCTTGTTGGATGAACAAAGTGAAATGGCTAGTGAGATTGAAACTTCCGGTAAGCCAATTTCCGGGTGGGATAATGAGTTGTACTCCACCGTTGGCCGCCATAGGAGCAAGCTTGGTTATGGCGTCCCTAAAGGCTTTCGTGTTCGATGTTTTACCATCACCTACTGCTCCAAAATTCGTTATAATCGCGGTATGTTTTCGACAATTAGTCGCCATATATTGAATAGGGCCGCCTGCTGGTCCCATGCTGCTTAATTCCCGAGATTGCATCGTCTCAAAACTACTTATTGCTAGAACTACTATTATACAAAAACTAGTCCGAATCATCTGATGAAAACAAAAACAAAAACACAAATCTCATTATACAAAACATGTTTAGAAGCATGTCATTGTTTAGAATAACATTGAATAAAATCAAGATTCATTACCTTTAGAGTTGAAGTTTTAAGAGAGAACTCCATTTTATTTTGATTCGAAAGGTGTTTATTGTATTTGTGATTGCCTTTACTTCATCCTATGAAAACAAAGTTAATTTATAGAAGAAAATAAAATAGTAAAGAGAGAAAAAAATGCTTAAACTAGATCTAATTCTAGACCTTGAATTGAATTTACCAAATTAAGTAGAGCTAAAAAAAAGGTTTGCCAAGTATCATGTTCTAATCTTCTTCTTTTTATATCTTTAGATAATGACCAATTAAATAGCAATTTGGTTAATAATATAAGTCCTTTTGTGATAAAAAAAAAAAAGATAATGACCAATTAATATTTTCCCTTTGTGGTAGAAAATAGTCCAAGTTTAGATATTGTAAAATCTTAAATTAGGTGGCTAATTGGATAAAATTGCACAAAAAATTACAAGTTTGGATAAATTAAAATCACGAAGATAGTTGATTAAATCAATATTTAATTAAGTTGTAGATCGAAATTAGATCGATATTATAAAATGATTAAAACTTGAACATAAGAGAGTATTTAGCTTAAGTAATAGCTCGAGTCTAGAGACTTTAAAAAACAAAAACAAAACGTCTCAAAGTGAGAACTAACTAACTAGGGTTGCTTTCTTCTTCTTGAAGCAATCTCCAACGCCCAAGCTTTGCCTATATCAGTCTGGAACTTACCTGAATCAAACAGCAACAAGGTTAAAAGAAGCCTTCGTCGATATACTTATATACACGACAGAGAAGAAAGTACCTGAGGTTGATTGGAAAAACTCTTCAAGATCTTTACCTTGCTCTGTGCAAAACAAACGAAAAAGAAACGAATCAGAGTGTTAAGTATCGCGTACTGTCGATCAAATCAGGAGTTATCATCAGGCGCTTTTCTTTAGGTCGTTTACCTTGTTCATATTCCAAAGCTTGTAGTATCATCTCAAGCTTATCGAAATCTTTAACAAGTTTGGCTTCGGGTGTGGAGTTTGTTTCGTATTCTCTCCATAGCTCAGCGATTTCTTTAGCTGGAAATGACCATGTATACGTTTTCTTAGAAGTCACAACAAGTGTTATGCAAACGAGTACAAGATACAATGTTGTTTCAGAACGAGAAAAGAGAACCGACCTCTTTCTCCTTCTCCCAAGAGTTTGCACATGTGTTCAAGTGCTTCACTTTCTCTTTGATTTTTCTCTTCTTTAGAGACTCCACAAGAAGGTGTAATGTCTCCTACAATGGCTGCCCAATAACAACTACCGAGTTTGATTATCACAGCTAAGTTATAGTCTCTCTATGTCCGAAAGTACTAACCTTCTGCGATGTCATGAACGATTGCCATTTTCATGCATCTGAAGAAACAAAGTTTAAATGAACGAACCGTTTCATCAAGAAGCTGAATCTTGAGAATACAGAACAATCAATCAAAGGAACCTTACTTGTCTCTGTTAACACCGGGGATATCGGAAGAAATCAAAGCCATAAGACTCATCCGATACATGTGATCAGCTATTGATTCTGGATTTTTAACATCTCTTTTAACCCATCCAGCTCTTGGAGTTGTCTGTTTCAAATACAGAGATGAATCAATAACATGAAGAACACACCACAAGATTCACAAGAAGATAGCAAAGGAACTAAATCAATGGAAGAAACCAAAAACAAAATCTTCAAATCACTAAGAAACTTGTATAATCATAGATCATGAAAGTAGCTATCATTAGCCTAAGCGAATTCTAAGATTCCAATGCGATCTATCAACAAGAAACGATTCAAGTTATCTCCACACATATACATCTAACAAATGCGTTAGCGATTTCAAATGGAGCTCTATATCAAATTCTACTTTCTCAGTGAACAAGAGAAGAAATGGTTTTGAATCACCATGGAACTATTGATAGCTAAGGTTATTAGCTTACCTTGAGACGAGTACAGAGTGAGAGAAAATCTATGGCGGATGAAGCCGACGAAATCGGAACCGCCGCGAGATCGTTACCCTGAGAAGGAGAAGAGACGGAACCATCTCCGCCGGTGAGAGAGGAAACCGAAGCCGTCGATTGAGGGGAATCGGTGGCCATGAAGTGGATAGATAGATTCGGAGATGAAGCTCCGGCGGCAGAATCGGAGGTGGTGGCGAGTGAAAGATGGAAAGAGGAAGACGACGAGAGTGTAAAGTGTCAGTGACTTCCTTTTGTCAGTTAATATGGGCCTAATAATATGAAGGCCCACTAAAAATGTTTATGAGTTAGTCAAATTGTATGATATAGAAAAAAAAACAATTTTTGTAAGGATGAATTTGGTTAAAAACAATAAAAAATAATAGTTAAGTTTTTGGAAATTATAAAAAAAAAAATATTGGGAATTTTACAAAGAAAAAAAGATAATTATAACAAATATACATAAAAAATCATTATTCAAATTTTAATTCTCTCAAAAATTTAAATTACACATAGACCTCTCCTTTTTTGTTCATGAGGTGGAGACATTTTTTATAAAATTCATCTATATTATATTAATATTTTTAAAAACTAAATAATTTTTTTTAGATGAATTTCTACCAAATTCACCCGAAAAAAATATCTTTTTAAAAAAAAAAACGAAAAAATAGATATTGTAGTTTGGTTTTTTTGGGAAGATAAAAATTTAACTAATGATTCTCTTTTATCTATTATAATTTTTTTTTTTGCAATGCACACAAAATAAAAAATAATGTCCGTGTAAAATTTTTTAAATCATTCAACAAAAGCGTGTATACTCGTATTTTAATACGAGTAAAACCGTTGACGCGGGAAAAAATAACAAAAAAAACTGTCACTTTAGTTAAACCTAATCAATCTTCACACGCAATTAACAGAAAACAACATTTGATTTAGTAGCAACAAAATAATCAATTTAAGATTAATACAAATCCTTATCAAATTAGGCTAAATCCAAAAACTCAAGTCTTAATTAAAATTCTCACCTACTTCCCCAAAGAAGAAGAAGAAACTTCTCTGCAATTTCCTTCATCGCACGCGTTTCAATCCTTTCTATATATATAATCCTTTTCTTAGATCAATTCACTCGAATTCGTTTCTGGGTTTTCTAAAGTTTCAATCTTTTTCTCCAAATTCGATTCATTGAGATCAATTTCGAAAACCCATGGCTCGTTGTAGCAACTACTTAGTGGGTATACTAAATTTCATCGTCTTCCTCCTCTCGATTCCGATCTTAGCCGGAGGAATCTGGCTAAGCCAAAAAGGGTCAACGGAGTGTGAGCGTTTCCTCGATAAACCCGTGATAGCTTTAGGTGTTTTCCTAATGGTTGTAGCCATCGCTGGTTTAATCGGCTCGTGTTGTAGAGTCACATGGCTTCTTTGGACATATCTCTTTGTTATGTTCCTTTTGATTCTTCTTGTCTTTTGTATTACAGTTTTCGCCTTTGTTGTTACTAACAAAGGAGCTGGTGAAACTGTTTCTGGAAGAGGTTATAAAGAGTATAGACTTGGTGATTACTCTAATTGGTTGCAGAAACGTGTTAATGATGGTAAAAATTGGAATAGGATTAGGAGTTGTCTTGTTGAGAGTAAAGTTTGTTCTAAGCTTGAAGCTAAACTTGTCGATGTTCCTGTTAACAATTTCTACAACCAACATCTTACTTCTCTTCAGGTAATCAATTAGCATCTGATTCCTTTGTCTCTGTTCTTTAGGGTTTTAGTTTGAACTTTATGAGTTGTGTGATCAAAGTCTTGAAAGGGTTTTGGCCTTTTTGATCTCTAAAGTTTCTTTTTTTCTGATCTCAAAAGTTTTGGTTTTTAAAAATTCAAACTTTTTGATTCAAAGTTTCGTCCTGAGAATCATGATGTCAAGCTTTTACTTTTTGATTCAAATGGCATGGAATCGTTAACAATGAATCCGAATCATAAACATGAGATATAGGAGCAGATTCTTTCTTAAGAAACAAGCAAATATGTCTAAGTTATGCTCTGTTTTTAGCAGTTTTTATATGAGTTTTGGTATTCTGATAGTTTCTGAAGCTGATTCACTGTCTGACTATTGTTTTGTGTTATAGTCCGGTTGCTGCAAACCTTCGGATCAATGCGAATTCACATACGTAAGCGCGACAAACTGGACAAAGACGGCCGGGACACATCCTAATCCAGATTGCCAACTTTGGGACAATGCACCAGACAAGCTCTGCTTCGATTGTCAATCTTGCAAAGCCGGTCTCCTTGACAACCTCAAGAGCGCATGGAAGAAAGTCGCAGTTGTTAACATCGTCTTCCTTGTCTTCCTCATCATTGTCTACTCTGTTGGTTGTTGTGCTTTTAGGAACAACAAAAGAGATGATGGTTATGGCCGTAGCTATGGATATAAGCCTTGAAAAAAGCTTTCTTTTTCAGGTTTTAGGACAGAGAGATATTCGTTTGTTGTTCTTTGAGTTTGGTTCTATGATTGATGAATTTTTCTATTGGTGTTTTTTAGTCCCCTTGCTTGTATAGCTCTCTTATGAATGATGATATTATTAGTGTGTTCTGCATTGTGGCTAAACCTTGATTATGTTTTGTTATATGTGTTTCTCTACACTTGTTATATTGGCCCATTTTACATATTTTTTAGAAAAGTATACTACTTACAAAGTTTATTTCTTTTCAAAAATGGGCCGCAAGTTCATGTTTCTCTTTGTTTGTATGAGTCCGAGAACCAAGATCAACCAGACAACTATTCTATGATATCACTCATTCTTTCTTTATTTTTATCGTATGTAATCTAGTGACAACTGACAAGTAATTCTTCTTACTAAATGAAAGTACAAAGATAAAACTCATGTTTCGCGAAATGGCAGTAGAGGTGTTGCAACCACTAGCTTACTTCCGGAATATATCTATGCATAGTATATAGGCCGGGTGGATTCTTTAGTTGGATCCTATAAGATTCTATCAAACATATGTATATATAGTGCATGTTATTAGTAAGTTATATAGTTAAAGTTCAACTTTAAACAAAACATTTGCGTGTAAATTAAAAAGATTAGTGCTTAAACAAATATTGCGTGTAAATTAAAAGAGCAAAAAGAGAAGAAGTTTGTCTAATCACACGAGGTCTATGTTTATTGGTTGTTCTTGCTTTCTTTTTACGTAATTAAGGTCATGAGATCCAACGTCTTCCTTCTCTATCCGGCAACTACACAATTCGTTAGCGTCAATCCGGTTTGGTTATTTAAGATTTTTCTATTTCCGGTTCAAACCGATTCTTTTGTAACACTTTTGAAAATGATAATCTCTACCTATAAATTAGACAAAGGACAAAAAAAACTATTGGAGAAAAGAAGTTTTGAGCTTCTAATGAAAAATGGAAGCTCAAATTATTTTTCTCTATCTTTCACTTCTCATTCTTTCTTTAAACTTCTTCTTTAGTAGTCTTAAACCGAGACTAGTCCGACTCTTTCAGCCTTCTTTTCAAACCCGAGTCGCTACCGCCATTTTATCGAGAAAAGAAGTAGCCGAGTTTCTTGATTCTCCCATTGTAGAACAAGAAGAAGAAGAAGAAGAAGATGATTCTACGTTCGATTTTGATCCCTACATGATAAGCAAAGCCGACTCGGTTAACAAAGCTCTAGAGGAAGCTATACCGGTTGGTGAACCACTCAAGATCCATGAAGCAATGCGTTATGCTATTTTAGCGGCCGGAAAACGAGTTAGGCCAATACTATGTCTCGCTTCTTGCGAGCTGGTAGGCGGCGAAGAATCCGCCGCCATGCCAGCTGCATGCGCGGTTGAGATGATACACACTATGTCTCTTATCAAAGATGATTTGCCCTGCATGGACAATGACGATCTGCGTCGTGGGAAGCCCACGACGCATAAAGTCTATGGAGAAGGGGTTGCCATTCTCTCTGGCGGCGCTCTTTTGTCTCTTGCATTCGAGCACATGACGACTGCAGAGATTTCGCCAGAGAGAATGGTTTGGGCGGTTAGGGAGTTAGCTAAGTCTATAGGCACAAAAGGGTTAGTTGCTGGACAAGCTATGGATATAAGTAGTGAAGGGTTGGACTTAAACGACGTCGGGTTAGAGCATTTGGAGTTCATACATGTTCATAAAACTGCGGTTCTGTTGGAGACATCAGCGGTACTTGGAGCCATTATTGGTGGTGGCTCCAATGAAGAGATTGAGAGGGTAAGAAAGTTTGCTAGGTGCATTGGACTATTGTTTCAAGTGGTTGATGATATTTTGGATGAGACTAAGTCATCGGAGGAATTGGGAAAAACCGCCGGAAAAGATCAAGTCGCCGGAAAACTAACGTATCCAAAGTTAATGGGGTTAGAGAAATCTAAAGAGTTTGTTAAGAGGCTTACTAAAGATGCACGACAACATCTTAAAGGATTTGGTTCCGAGAAGGTTGCTCCTTTAGTAGCACTTACTTATTTTATTGCCAATAGAAATAAATGAAATTGTTTTTTTTTGTTAGAACTTTGATTGTTAGTTTTATTTGTGTGTGTGTGTGTGTCGGGTTTATAATATGTATACATGCTAAAATAGTGTGTTTACTTTTAAGTGTAACAACATTTTAATATTTTAAAATCCATTTGCCTTTGTGTACATTTGATAATAACAACGTTTTTATTGAACGTTATATTTTAACATGTAAACAAACTCAAAACAATATGGTTGCAATAAACAAGACTATAACTTATAGTATAATTTTTTTTGAACAAGATAAAACGTTAGGATTTCAAATTCTATCTGTATTAAGTTATAAGTTATATTTTTTTTTGTAAAGCACATTACGTGTGTTGATGTTAAATATTATATAATAAAAAATAATTATTGTTGACAGAAACAAGACATTGACACGAGAGCTTCATGCAGTAAATATATCTCTCGGAAAGTGTTACAAAATACAAACGGTAACATTTTTGAACACTATTACAAACGGTAAAAAAAAAACTATATTTAAAACCATATCCGTTCTATTCTCACACACTATTTATAACTTTCTCCTCCTCACTCATCATCTCTCATATTTCTTCTTCTTCTCCTTGTGAACACTTCACATATGTTCCTATTCACAATCCATACCAACGAGCAACATGAAAGATAGACCATATAATGTTGGTGATGATCACATTATACCAAAGAGCAACATGAAAGATAGACCATATAATGTTGGTGATGATCACATTATACCATGTGCATGTAAGGGTCGTGAGATGTTGAATCAAGTCATGTTCTTCTCAAGCAATGTAAGTAACTTCATTCATTTATTATGTTTTGTAATCATTTTCATAAACTTTGTAACGATTAAAGTTTTATTTGTTCTTTCAGAAAACATGACTACAAAATCTACTTCTCCTCTACATTGCATCATATACAAAGAAGCTAAGTCTCTCTCTCTTCACTTTGTATTGAGTTAATCCACAAACTTAATGTGTCGGGATGTTGATAAGGAATTTGTTATTGAATAGGTGCGGAAACAAATTGATCATTGGACTCATTTATCAATCTCGATCGTTAGAGATGTCTTATGTTCAAACTGTTTTTTTTCGCTACTAATGTATGAGTTGTGAGAACTAACCGATATGAACTCCTGTCAAATTTATTTTGATCGTTAGAGATGTTTTTTGTTCAACTTGTTTTTCGTGACTAGTGCATATGTTTGTGATATAAAACTAACCGGACATAGACTCCTGTCAATTTTGATTATTTGAGATTCCTTTGTTGAATTTGTTTTCGCATCTAATAAACCAACAAATTTCTTATCAATCCGACAAAAAATAACTAATATGAAACATAAATGAAATTTGATCTTTCTTAGACTTTGAACCTCTAACTAAACATGGAATCTATTGTGTTTTGTTTTTCTTCATGTTTCAGGTTAAAAAGCTCTCTCTAGAACATTGATTACAACTTTGGTAAGCTTCTCTAATACACTTGATGTGAACCTTCACTCATCTTCATCTTTATAAAGTTTTTCTAATTCATGGTCTTGTTTCTTGTTGTTTCAGGTTAAAACTTTAAAATCATAATCTCAATAATAGTTCCAAATCTCTTTGAACTATTTTTCCGAAATACGAACTTATATTTTTAACATGTAAATAAACTCAAAATCTTATGTAAAAAATGGAAAAAAAAACATGTAAACAAACTCAAAACATTATCGTTGGAATAAAAAAGACTAAATAAGCTTATCGTTGGAATAAAATGTAAACAAACTCAAAACATTATGTAAAAAACGAAAAAAAACATGTGAACAAACTCAAAACATTATATATCGTTGGAATAAACAAGACTAAAATAAGATAAAATTTAAAGATTTAAAGGAGTTGATTCTACTCTCAATCAAGCAATCTCAAAACAATATCGTTGATAGTCTATTTGCTGTCTTTGAATGTGATTTAATGTAACATGTTCCTAATTCTTTTTTTTTTTTTGAATTTGTATGTGTTAAGTACAAGCAACGTGAACCTTTGGATAATGTACATTATTATTTCATATGATATCTTTTGATATAACTCTATGTTTTTATAATGTTTGTTGTTGTTATCGATATAGATCTTTATAAAAATTCAATTGTTAATTCAAATCGATTAGTGTTTACGATGCTGATGCTCAAGCCAAGGGATATGCTCCCTATCTTTTGTACTTATTTACCAAAAGAATATGTCGTATTATCTCTCATTAGAATATGCTTTTTCTTATGACGTTATCTTTGAGTTGTGTCATTAGTCATATTCACCATTAATTAAGTCTTAATTATTCAATTAACACTTGCCATTTGCTGGCATCACCATTAACATAAGTCAATCTTGATTAATATGATCATAATTCATAAATTAATTACTTACTTGTTATGCATAATTGACTACACAATTCATTTTGTTATTTTTCTCTAACCTTTTTTCTTATGTAATAAATATAGATTTTTTTCTTCTTTTTTTTTGCCTAACTTATTTGTCAATATGTGGACAATGTTTGTCACCTTTTTAATAAGTTCGTAATTTGTGGCCTTAATATTAATAACTCTTAATAATTATTTAACCAAATTTCTCCTTTTTCACTAGATTGTAAAATAAATATCTCAATAAAAAATTATTTTTACTTCAATAAACCCACTTGTCTACGTGTTCCACTTGTTCGCATATTCCATAACCTTTGGAACATAACTTCTTTAATTTTTTTTTCATCATCTTCTTTAGGTATAAAATCAAAACATTTTGCCTCAATTACTAAAATTTAATACCACACTATATTAATAAAAAGTTTCAAAAAAATTAGAATAAGTAATCTAGTAAATTAGTTACAATAAAAATAAATAAAAAATACGTGGATCCACGTTTGCGTACAAGTAAAAAAGACTTTTCGTTTTCCTAGCAGTTGTGAACAAATTTTAGGTTTCCGAAAATAAAAATTAAAAAAAGATATCGAAACGGCTTTTAAATATATATATAATGTATTGAACGGCTGTGATAGCACCGCAAGGTATAATCACTATAAACCGAACACGTGTACGGCTGATAACTTTTAAAATTCTCCACATTTGTCGCGAGAAAAAGCGAATATTCGTGAAAAAGTTGGGTTGTAAATTAGTAATGAATATCTCGTGTACGTTCTGATATACGCTGACGTGTACGAGTCTTTTTATTATTTTTTTTAATTTTAAGAATTAAAAATTAAATGTAACAGAAACGAGAGTTCCTATATAAACCCTTTTACTCTCTGTTTATAATTTCATTCATATTTTTAAAAAACGATTTATTTTTATTTTATTTTTTGTTACTTTCTCTCTCTCTCTCTTAGAAATTTCTTGAGAGAGAAAAAAAATTTGTTCATCAATGGCGATGAGGAAGCTTTTGTCGAAGCGTCTCTTCAATATCTCGAATGTTGCATCGCAGAGTCTCATGAATTGTCGTATATCGTCGTCTTCCTTGGCCGTACGAACCAGAGTTCCGAAAGAATCGGGAGAGACGAAGATTGCTCCTGAGCCTGGAGATTCCGGGATCTCGCGGAGGTTTCTGCATAATACGGCTATGATTCGGCCGGAGATTATGCAGATGCCGTTGGGAGAGAGTCTGATGGAGAAGATCCGGGAGATCGATGGTAGCAAAGATCGGATTCGGTTGGATGGCCTTGCTCCGCCGATGGCGAGATCTGAGGTTGAGACGGAGACAGAGACGACGCCGAGTCTTACGGTGGAGGATACGAAGAAGCTTCTCAGAGCGGCGCAGATCGAGATCGTGAAAACGAAGCTTAGAGAAACCGGGAGAAGTTGGATGCCGTATTCTGAGTTCGTTAGCGTTTGTGGAGAAGCTTCTTCAGATCCAGATCTCGGATCTAGAATCGCGAAGATGTTGGATGATTCAGCAAACGTCATCGTTTTGGGAGATTCCGTTTGTATCAGACCTGATCAGGTACTTTGAAAAATCTCTGAATCTGAGAATCTGGAATTACACAGAATCAATTTGCTTGTTGAATCGAAATCAAATCTCTGAGTATGCAGCTGTTTGAACAGTTGGGTATTGATTGGGAGAGATAAAGAGAGTGATAAAAAAAAACTCTCTTGAAAAAAAAATCAAAACTAGGTTCCCAAAAATTTTCTTTCTTCGATTTTGATTTTGGAAAGCTATACCGAAAACTGATACCATTTTCATCGGTTGTATCTCTCTTTTTGCTTCAAATTCAACAGGAGAATCCAAAACCTCTGTTACCAGAGAGTCACGTAGGAGGTTTCCAAGTTTGAGGTGTGGTGATAAAGACGAACAGTTTCTTCAGAGACCCAAAAAAAAAAACCATTTTTGCTTTTGGGTTTAGGATAAATTGAGTCAAAGACCTTTGTTGTTTTGATAACCAAAACCCAAAATGAAAACTTTTTCAAAAGAGAGAGATTTGGAGAAAGCTTTAGGTTTGTCATTACTAACAGGTTATTGGGGATATTAGGATAGTCAAAAGTTGAAGAATTTGATAAAAGATGATCATGGGTTGGGGTTTATTTGGAGAGATCTTAAACCAGAGACAGGACCTAGTCATTGATCTGTGTTCTGTGTGTTTTTGAGTGCTAATTGTGTCCCAAAAGAAGGTGGTGGAGGTCTTGTTTTACCCAGACATTTTCTTTTGTTTTTGTCTTTTGCCTTTGTGTCTGATCAGGTTACCAAATCCATTGAAGGCTTGCTTCCTCTGCCAAAGATCCGTAACCCAAACGACCCACGAAGGATCGAGTTGAAAGAGCTCGAAGCAGTAAAGGCAGTTATCGATGTGAAAGCCCACTCTCTTGTGCGAAGAGAACTCTGGGCTGGTCTTGGTTATTTGATGCTACAGACCGCAGGGTTCATGAGGCTAACGTTTTGGGAGCTTTCGTGGGACGTAATGGAGCCAATCTGTTTCTATGTTACGTCCATATACTTCATGGCTGGGTATGCTTTCTTCCTCAGGACATCAAAAGAGCCTTGCTTTGAAGGGTTCTACCAAAGTAGGTTTGAGGCGAAACAGAGGAAACTTATGGATCTTAATAAGTTTGATGTTGAGAGGTATGAAGAACTGAAGAAGCTGTTTTGCCCACTAAAGCCTTCAGATCATGTCTCCAAGATTCTTGGAACTATCCAGAGTTAAAAAATTTTGATTAGATTGCTTAGATTCAAATGTTGTTGTCACAAATGGTGTCTGATTTTTCTTAACCTGAGAATCCTACTTAAGAAAAAAAAAGGAAATAGGTAGATATTCTCAAGCTTTCAGTTTTCAAAAACCAAAAAAAAAATGGTTCGAATTGTTGTTGCGGCATGTAACACCAGGGAAGAGTTTTATGTTCTTGTTTTTCAAGGTTTTTATTTATGATATAATCTTATGTGTAACATATTGTAAATAACTATTATGAAATGTAATTGTAAGAAACTTTATTTCATATAGCTTCTTTAATCTGAAACAGAGAGACAGTGAAACAACCTATATCGACTAGGAACATTCCCCAAATGTTGAGAAGCTTCTGCAATCCCATTGATCCCTTCTTCATTCCTCTCCAAACCAACCATTCTACACCAAATCTCCTTCGTTTCGCTATCAACATCGCTCGATTCAACCCACAAAATCGCCAACTTTCCATAGTATTCATCCATTCCAACGGATTCAACGTTGTTGAGATGATCCAAACCAGTAACCTCTCTCCATATCATCCACTCAGAGTCAAACCACATCAACCCAAGTCTATCGTAGTAAACATACAGCACATTGTTCACCACAGACACACCTGTTCTCCACCATTTATCATCAGGCAAATCAAACCTAGAACAAGAACCATCTCTAGGATTGTAGCAAGCAGCTACTTTGTAGAAAAACGATAACGCATAAACCGTTTGCGTCCTTATGTTAAATGATTCGCCTTCAATAATACGGTCTCTGTTGCGTCCGATCATATATATCTTGCCGCCTACTAATCCCATAGCGTAGTACAGTCGATCCACTCTCACACTAGGTCCTCCGCGAACCATACCAGATTGGGAAGCAACAATCCACGACCTCGATGAGTGATTGCGTGATCCAACAATAAAG
The DNA here is from genome assembly GCA_900406275.1 of Anastatica hierochuntica. NCBI lineage: Eukaryota > Viridiplantae > Streptophyta > Magnoliopsida > Brassicales > Brassicaceae > Anastatica > Anastatica hierochuntica. The sequence continues at coordinate 144,318 of OVAN01000016.1, forward strand.
AAATCCTCTTGACCAACTGCGATTACGGAACAGTAAGCGTCATAAGGAAACGTGCGATCCACGGCAGCGAAATGATCCTCCATCGGATTAGTCTTTACCCTCCCGAGAGTGAACCATTTTCCGATAAAATTGTCAACGTTTGGCACGAAGCAGATATAAAGAGACTCTCTTCCGAGAGTAGATCGGATTCTTTGAATCTTCGGCGAACGAACAAGATTACGAAAGTTCTTGGAGACGCAAGAAAGGATCGGGTAATGCCGTTTCGGAACGCGGGCTAAGACTTCTTCGATGATACCTTCCGGCAATGAGGAAAACGATGGCGGCGGTTGGTTGATATTTTGCGGTGGCTCGTCGGCGTTAGAGGCGGTGAGTGTATTCGCCATTAGATTAGGAAGAAGAAACTCAGAGAGGTGTTGAAGAATATTTACCGCCAAAATCTTTTAAAAAGAAAAAGAAAATTAGGCCCAACAAATATAATTGGGCCGTTTTAATCAAAAAGCCCAAAAACAGCAAATTAATTAAGAAGTCAGAAAGAGCCTGGAAGTTTCGAACTCTGTTTTCTCTCTCTCTCTCTCTCTCTCTGTGTTTCGTGCTCTGCAAAATCAGATAAATCTCGACGCGAAAAGGGTAAGTTTATTTTTTTTTTTAATTTCGATTTCGATTTAAGTTTTGAATTTGAAAGATCTGATGAATTTGCATTTTCGTACACTGATCGATTTTGTCTCTGTCGGTTCGAATCGATCTTCTTAATTTGCAGAAGATTTAGGGTTTATTGTTGTGGATTCGGATTCGATTTTAGGGATTTAAGGATTTGAATCATATTTTTCCAATTTTTCGCAGGAAATTTTTGATTTTTTGAAGATGGTGAATGGAGAATCCACTAGTACGTCTTACTCTGATAACAATAACAACGCTGCTAATGATCAAGATCATGACTTTGAATGCAACATTTGTTTCGAGTTAGCTCAAGATCCGATTGTTACTCTCTGTGGTCATCTCTTTTGTTGGCCTTGCTTATACCGTTGGCTTCATCATCACTCACATTCTCAAGAATGTCCTGTTTGCAAAGCTCTCGTGCAAGACGATAAGCTCGTTCCTCTTTACGGTAGAGGCAAGAATCAGACTGATCCGAGAACTAAACGTTACCCGGGTTTGCGTATTCCTAACAGACCAACGGGGCAAAGACCTGAGACTGCAGCTGCTCCTCCTCCTCAGGCTGAAGCAGGGAGTAATTTTTTCAATTACGGTTTTGGTTTGATGGGCGGGTTTATGCCAATGGCGACTACTAGAATCGGGAATTTCAGTATGGGGTTTGGTGGTTTGTTGCCTTCTTTGTTTAACTTTCAGTTCCATGGATTTCCTGATGCAACGCTCTATGGTGCAACGCCTGGTTACCCTTACGGTGGTTACCATACTGGTTTCCGCGGAGTTCCTGCTCATGGACAAGAGCATAACAATCAACCTATGGCTCGTGGAGGACAACAAAACCAGAGCGATGCGTTTCTGAAGAATCTTGCTTTCATCATTGGATTTTGCGTGCTAATATTCTTGTTGGCGTGAAAAAACAAACACCATTCTGGTTTGTTTCAAGGTATGATTCAACAACTCTCTTACTTGGTTCGAACATCGTCTGTAATTACGCTAATAGCTGAGTATGTGTTTGCTTTTCCTACGTTTTGTTGTTGTTTTGAAGACGAGTAAATCTATAAGGTTTTTCTATACAAACTCTATTTTTACTTTTGCTTTCGTGTTTTTGTCGAAACTAAGTTGTTGTGGAATAAATGGTGTTGATAGATGCTTGCTTTACATGTATAATTTGATAGGTCTTGTAGCTGATCTCTTGTTTAATACTTATGCATCATCGTTCTCCGGTTTTCGATCTTGTAGTCTATATTATCCTCATCGTTCTGTGATTTTTCGATCTCGGTCGATCACTTGACAGAGTCAGACTATTAAGACCAAACCTTTCTACTACATAAGTTGCCTTGACTGAAGAACAACAACTACTAGTGTGAACATAACAACAGATCCTTGTGTTACACAAGTTGTGTTTTGTCTTTGGCTTCAATCAAAGCAAAGAAATTATATATTAAGTTATCTCCTCCAATAATATTCAATTGATCCATGAAGAGACCATATTCCCACTTGTCTTCTTTTTGACTTTCTGCAAACAGTTGACTTTTTCTCCTCAAGATTCCTTTATATTCATCTTCTGCAACGAGATCTTGCAGAATCAAGAAGATGATCTTCTTCTTCTTCTTCCTCCTGCTTGGTTTCTCTTCTTTCGCAACCGCGCAACAGCCTTACGTTGGCATGTCTACCACTGACTGCTCTGTTTCCGACAACTCAACCTCTGTTCTTGGCTACTCTTGTAATGGCCTCAACAAAACTTGCCTTGCTTACGTCATTTTCAGATCAACTCCTCCTTTCTCCACCGTCTCCTCCATCTCTTCCCTCTTCTCCGTTGACCCATCTCTAGTCTCCTCCCTCAACAACGCCTCAACAAACTCTTCCTCTTTCTCTTCCGGTCAACAAGTCATCATCCCTGTGACTTGTTCTTGCTCAGGCAACTATTCTCAATACAATCTCACTTACACAATCCAACAAGATGATTCGTATTTCATCATAGCTAACAACACTCTTCAAGGGCTTTCGACATGTCAAGCTTTGGAGAAACAGAACAATGTTTCCTCTCAAGCTCTGTTTCCTGGTATGAGAATCGTTGTTCCCATTCGTTGCGCGTGTCCCACGGCTAAACAAGTTAGCCAAGATGGCGTCAATTACCTTGTGAGCTATACCGTGGTTTTCGGAGACACGGTTGAGATCATTAGCCAGAGATTTGGCGTCGAAACGAGCAAGACTTTGGAAGCTAATCAATTGTCTTTTGAGAATCCTGGAGTGTTCCCTTTCACCACAGTTCTAATTCCTTTAGAGAATCCTCCTTCAAATCTCAGCTCTGTGACTCCTCCTCCTCCTTCTCCGCCTCCAAATCAATCGGTTTCTCCTCCTCCATTGTCGCCGGATGGTGGTAAACCGAAAAGAACTTGGGTCTATGTTCTTGCCGGAGTTCTTGGAGGAGCTTTTGTATTGACTCTGATTGTTGCAGCCATTTTCTGTCTGGTTAAGAAAGGGTCCAAACCGAAAGAGGAAGCGGGAAATCTCGATACCTTCCCGGCCAAGAAAAAGCCGAAAACCGATCAAGAATCATCCGAATTCGATCCCTTAGATGGTTTATCAGGTGTGGTTGTAGATACTTTAAAAGTTTACAAATTTGACGAGCTACGATCAGCAACGAGCGATTTCACATCGTCTAGCTCGATAGGAGGATCAGGGTACCTCGGAAAAATCAACGGCGACGGTGCAATGATCAAGAAAATCGAAGGAAATGCAACGGAGGAGATAAACTTATTGTCAAAACTAAACCATTTCAACATCATTCGTCTCTCTGGATTCTGTTTTCATGATGGAGATTGGTACTTAGTCTACGAACACGCTTCAAACGGAGCTTTAAGCGATTGGATTCATTCGAAACCGCTGTTGAGTTCGACGCAGAGACTGCAAATAGCTTTAGATATAGCCACAGGACTTAACTATCTACACAACTTCGCTGATCCTCCTTACGTTCATAAGGATTTAAACAGTGGAAACATCTTTCTTGATTTCGAGTTTCGAGCAAAGATTGGTAATTTAGGATCAGCAAGAACAACAGAAAAAGAAGGAGGAGATTATGTTTTGACGAAACATGTGGAAGGAACAAGAGGGTACTTAGCTCCTGAGTATTTGGAACATGGTTTGGTTTCAACTAAGCTTGATGTTTATGCTTTTGGAGTTTTGTTGTTGGAGATTGTTAGTGGTAAAGAAGCTTTTGAGTTGAAGAAGATGATTGATGAAGGTGATGAGGATGCAATGGAGGAGATTGTGATTCGTGGAAGCTTGTTACCTGAAGGGTTAGTGAGCTTTGTGGTTAGATTGGTGAGAGATTGTTTGAAGAAAGATCATTTGAATCGTCCATCAATGGATGAAATTGTTCTGTCTTTGTCCAAGATCTTGACTGCTTCCAAAAATTGGGATTAAAAGCCCAATTTTCTTGGGCTTAAAGGCCCATTTTTCTTGGGCTTAAAGGCCCATTTTTTTTGTTGGGCAAAAGAAAAAACCCTTCTTCTCATTTATCTTTTGTTCACCAATTTTTTTTTCGGTCTAAAGATTATAGTATTAATTCGAAATTAGTTTTCATGGTAAAGTTCTACGTTTTCTAGAGCCAAAGGCCAACGAATTTAATGAAAAACTTTCGAAAACAAACAACAAAAATAAACATTTTCCGAATTCAAACTCAACGAAGAAAATGTAAACCTTGTGGATTAACAATATAAACGAGAATAAATAAAACCGAACTAAGATGCAAGTGAAAATAACTAAAAGAGAAATAGAAATGAGCATTACAAACCGAGATTATTGGTGAGGATGCACAACCGGAATAATGCTTTTCAACGAATGAGCTATGAGTAACATCAACGATAACCATCTAAAACGAAGATGATGACACTTCTTTAAGCACTACTTTGAACGGTCTACGACTTTGTACAAAAAGCTCTACACACTTTCTTACCGAAGAACCGGAATCAAAAACATTCCGGTAGATGCTATAGCTATAGTATTTCATTTGTTCACCAATCTATTCTTATAATTATTTTAATTTTTTTTTGATAATTTGATGAAATGAATAAAAATTAGGTGATAGAGGAACAGGCTGTCACGTTTGGGTTGTCAAAAGACGTGGCACTTTAAGACACGTTGATTGGAGAAAATGGACCACATATCCCACGTGGCTATGACCATTCTTTAGGCTGGATTTGCCACGTGGACCCTATTAAAGTGGTGTTTGTGTTTTGTGTTTTACTTAGGACCACTTTTGGTTTATGATAGATATGAGCAAGCATCGACTCATCCTCATTAACAAACATTACATAACACACACGGCGTTTATATATTCCCATTGATTATTGTTGTTATGTTCTTAAGAGTATTGAAATGTAGAAATGGTAATATACAGAACCGGCTTTGAGTCCAAACATAAATATGCGATTTTTTTCTCTATTTCCATCATAAATATAAATGTAATATTTTTATTTTGGAGGTTTACTTTGATATTTGCGGTATATCTTATCATAACCGGCTCTGAGTCCAGACATATTAAAAACGAATTTGTGGTCTGTGTTTTTTTAAAAAAAGTCCACTCTTGTGAATAGTCTATTTTTAAAATCAATTATTTTTTTAATTGCGGTTTAAAAAAACTCTAAGTTGTCATATATCTTATTTTCAACATATTTTTAACATCATTTTTTCATTACCTTACTAAATAAAAACTTCTTTTTGTTAATACCCAAAATAAAATATTCATGACTCTTATCCTTTCACATTTTTTTTCTTTAAATGAAACAAATTTTTTTGGGTTAAAGAAATGAAACAATTTATATATGCAATTATTGGGAAACAAGATATTTATTTGGACTGAAGATATTTTTAATATTTTGAAAATTCACACTACACATTTGTTGGATAATTCCAATTATATTTAGGAAAAGTCTTTAAATAAGGAGTAGCTTATTTAAAGATAAATATGAAAAATAGTTTTCCTAGTAGTTTTAGGAGAAGTCTAAAACTATATAAAGCCTTGAGTCTTAGAAATTGTCTAAGACNATATACGATTAGATTTAGTATCAGAGCTTAAGTTTAGAATCCTGAGAAACCTGTGAGGGTTAAGAGTC
>OVAN01000017.1:0-32858 GCA_900406275.1 Anastatica hierochuntica
ATATCCCACCATTCTCATAGACATGAATGTGACAATTGTCACCAAGAATCACTTCACTGCCTCTCACATCACAATGAACCATCACACTTATAAGATTCCCCATTGTCCCTGATGGCACGAACATAGCCGCTTCTTTGCCCATTATCTTAGCCATTTCTTCTTCAAGGCTTCGAGCCGTTGGGTCATAGCCGAGGACATCATCGTCTACCTCTGCGTTGCACATTGCTTCTCTCATCGCATCGGTTGGTCTAGTCACTGTGTCTGATCGTAGATCCACACTTTTCATCACCATCTTTATACCTTTAACACATTTGTTTTGGTTAGAGAACCATATAGTAACACTATAAATAGAAACATTATTTGTTTATAAGCATCAAACATTAATAATGATTTCGAAACAAAACCACATGATTATAAATTTAAAAAGACATAAAAAAATAAATCTTACCTCATAAATTTAAAAAGACAAACAAAAATTAGTATAAGAAATCAAATAGACAATTATACTAAATGTTTTTAGTATTTTTGGGAATGACGATTATAACAAGATGATTTGTTAAAGGAAAGAAACAAAAAAAAAATAATAGTTTATAATTGAAAACTAAAGGAGTAGTAACCTGAGTAAACGAAGAAGGATGCGATCTTGTTTCTGATTCCAATATGAAGTTTCTTAAATAATCTTGTTTTTGCCTGATATCAAATTAACATATAGAACAATAATAATAATAAGAACTAATTAAGAAGAGATTGAGATTTGGATGCTCTTTAGAAATGGCAGAGAAAGAAGAAATAAATAACAATAGAGAAGGATACAAACAAACAGATATATAATCTATTATAATCTTAAAGAGGAAATTAATTCGAGTGGGTGTGAGAGATTAAAAGAATCTATTTTTGTTTCAATTTTTTTAATTTTAAATAGTTTTTTAAAAAAATCTATTTAAACATAGCAAACGACATATTTTTGTTTGGTTTTTAGATATAAAAACAAAAATTAAAGAAAGAAACGTCCATGAGAAAATGATGAAGTTTTTGTATTCTATATGGGAAGCACAAGTACATACGTGTCTAAAAAAGCAATTCACGAGAGGTATAAGTTGTTGTCTTCTTATTATCATCCTTCCTCGGACGTATCGATGAACCAAAGTTATAGTAGTAACCATAAAAGAAATTAATAACAAAATCATGTTATTAGAAAAATAACTAAAATTTGTTGGTATGCTTTTTTATAATCTGGAGGTTTAGGGTTTTGTTGATCCCCGATTCCGGTTTTTAGAGTGTATCTGACCAAGTAAGATATTCATTTTTTGTTGAGATACAATCCAAGTCTCACATCGAATATGTTAGACAAAAAAGTTTAATATATAAACAGAGTTCAACCCCTACTTAGTGTGAGACATTTTGGAAGTAAAAATCCAAAAACAAATCCGTGAGGGTTTTGGCCCAAAGCGGACAATATCACACTAAGGGGAGGGGTTGGATAGAGTTTATGACGAACATCTGGCCCATGAAAGGCATCTGGCCCCAATGGGGCGTCCGGTCCGTCATAACAAATTGGTGTCAGAGTCAAGGTTTCGTGGTTCTTGGTTTGAGGGAAGATTGTTGAGATACAATCTAAGTCCCACATCAGATATGTTTGACAACAAAATCTAATATATAAACAGAGTCCAACCCCTACTTAGTGCGAGACCTTTTGGGAGTAAAATCTCAAAAATAAATCCGCGAGCTTTTTGGCCTAGAGCGGACAATATCACACTAAGGGGAGGGATTAGACAAAATTTATGACGGACATCTGGCCCAAAAGAGGCATTTGGCCCTAGTGGGGCGTTCGGTCCGTCATAACACTTTATCGAGTCAACACTTCCCAACACAACTCGAACCCTTTATTTTCTAAATATTAGCGATATGTATTAGTAACACGAGAAGAAGAGGAAGCAGAAGGTTATGAACGTACCACTTTGATAATTAGAAAGAAAGACGTTGAAGTATTAGGACACACAAGTGTGTAAATGAATCTCTAACCTAATTCACTCTTTGGTGTCTAATGAATGAGTGTTAAGCAGCTGTAACAATGTAACCTTCATGTCTCTTTGTGTATTTATAGAGAGATGCGAGAGGTGAGTGTGATTGAGAGATAAGAGTCAGCTCTTTCTCCTTACGTGTTATTTCTTCACATGGATCCTGGCGTCTCCGTCTCCATCGGCTTTTTATTCCCTTTCCATCAACCTCTTACGTATAAAATTATACAATCGTTTGAACGCGTGATATTAAAATTATTATTAGTTTTTTCAATTTTATTGCACTACATATATAATAGTGTGTGAAAAGATCTCGGTCATGTGGCATACTGGTAAGAGCGGACTCTTTCCTGACGACAGGTTGCGAGTTCCAACTCTATCAGGCGAAACTACATCACATTGTCTCTCACATTGTCTCTGGACACCTCTGGGATTTTCACATTCGCCTCCAGCGTCCCGGGACTGACGGTGCAGGAGATCGTCTATAGTACTGTGTGTCCAAAAAATGACCTGGCCTATAACCCCAGCCGACTAGTCTGGACCCACCTCGGTGAGGACCAGGACATCTGAGTTATCAAAAAAAAAAAAGTGTGTGAAAAGAGTTTATTTGGATATCTATATTATCAAAATGCACTTATTTTAAAATAACTCAACAACTACGTGTGTTTATGTTGAAAAACGATTTTCATGCACGCGAAGACAAAACACGCATAAATATTATGTGGTGATTTGTAGATACAGTAAATCAATTCTTTAAAGTTTATCGTAATAACACTTTCGACCATTGGCGGATCCAAAAAACGTCGGAACATAAGGAAAAACGGACGGAATATATGGGAGGGACGGACGTGAATGTTACAAGTACCAAATTATGAGTTATTGTTTAATATTTTACTTGTTACAATTGTTTGTGTGATGGCCATAGAGAGCTAAAGAAACCTGAGTGGAAACTGAACTACAATGAGGACTGAATTAATAATTTTAGTTCCACAAGCTAATAATTTGAAATTTTAATTAATAATGTTTAAGTAACGTGTTTAAAAATTCCATTTATTCTAAATTTTTTGAATTCATATAACATATATTTTACTATATATATAGACGTTGATGAAGGGGTTGACTAAGGTATTTAGATTTTTTTAGTTCCACTTGCTAATAATTTCTATTTCTAGTTAATAATATTCATGTAACGCGTTTTGAATTCACATTATATTTTTATTTATCTGAATGGAATAACAAGAATTAGTTGATATTATCATATTACTACAACAAAATCATGCCTTCGCTTAATTATTTGTTTGTTTAATAAATCATATAATGTTCCAAGGCAATGTGCTTGTCTGAAAAATTTATTCTCAGATTCCAAAGGATTGATTTTTCAAAAACTAAATATATTTCAATAGATGATACACTATCTTTTGCAATATTTACATTTTCATCTCAACTGGTAATAATGTCTCACACCCAAAAGCAATAAAACCAAAAACTACTATAAAACCTTATGATGAATCAACTCCTCTTCGTGTGCTAAGCTCTATCCCACTATGTGTAATACGAACACCATAACATAGAGCATCAATGCAGACGCCACCATCACTATAAGTTCCTGCAATCCCATAAAGAGCAATGGTTATGGAGTTGTCCATGTATTCGATGACATTTAAGCAGGATCGATTCTGAGATTTGAGTGGCTATAAATTTCGAGGGCGAATTTTATATAAAGAGCAATGGTTATGAAGTTGTTCATGTATTCGATGACATTTAAGCAGGGTCGATCTTGAAATTTGAGTGGTTATAAACTTCTATAGTTTTGGAGGCCGAATTCTATATATATTTTTTCTCGGTTTTGAGTAGTTAGCCTATACATATTAATTTTTTAAAAAATTGGGGTTTGAACCAAATGTTTCGTTCGACATGGCCAAAGACCGAAGATAATATAAAACATGAAGATTAACATAATTCTTAAAACTAAATTATTTGAATTCTCTTTTTGTTTTACATTTTTATTAGATCATTACAAGGGTGAAAAACAATTATACATTATAAAGGGTATGAAAGTTAGAGAAGAACATAGAAAAATTCTTTTCTCAATAGAAGTGTGTAGACATGTGAGAAAGTGATCTCAATTTATTATTTTTCTCCTGCACTGGGTCTGAAATTTATGGACTCTCTAAACTTGTGGGCTCACAATTCCTAATATTAGTGGACTCTCACCAATTTTTGAGATTGTTCATTTTATCATTTTTATTGTATTAACTATGAGATCAATAAGATTGATTGTTCTAAGGGTTTTCTCAAGTTTTTAAGTTCGAGTTTGTAATTTTTTCGTGCTCGATTTTTGTTTGTAGGTTCTCAAATTTCATCACTCAAAATATAAAAAAATCCCTTAATTAGATATTGACAAGCTTTTGTTGAGTTTTTTTTTTCTGTTTGAATATATCACTTAACTCATGTCTGGTACACTAAAACAAATGGCAACATTATCATTTATCGCGTTATATAATTAAATTTTCAATTTTTTAGATAGAAAAAACTCTATAAGATTATGGAACAATATGCAAATACAAAACAAATTGGAACATTATCATTTATCACCTTATATAATTAAATTTCCAATTTTTAGATAGAAAAAACTCTCTAAAATTAAAGGTTTTTTTTTGTTTCCCAAAAAAAATATAAAATCTTCCATACTACTTCTTACATCCCAAAAATATTAGATTTTACATTCCTTTAATCAATTAGATAAAAAAAGCTTAAACATAGTAGTATTTGACTATTTCTTAAAAAAACACACCTTTAAAATATAAAGAATTTTTTTTTTTCTTTCGTCAACAAATTTAAAAAGATGTTAAAATCTAAATGGTTACCATTTTCTTATAAATGTTTTATCTTATAAACCTTCTCCAAGTAAAGATAATAAAAAATTTATATTCCTAATATAAATTTACCTAAGGATAGTAGCATCTGGATAATTGTTATCTAATATAAAAATTCAAAATACTATATAATATGCTAACGTTAACGGAAAAAAACTAACCGAATCGAATCTTAAGGAGAGAACATGTAGGCATCAAATGGAATATTCCTTTTAACATTTTTTTTTGTTTGGGTCTCTATAAATAAAACAAGCTTACTCATAAGGTTCCCTTTTCTTCAAACACACATAACAAACCAAAAAAAGGATATAATATGACTTGTAGCCAAACACTCAACAAGTATCAGATCTGTGAAGAGATTGGCCGTGGCCGTTTCGGAACCGTCGCTCGAGTTTATTCTCCGGCGACCGGAGAATTCTTCGCCTGTAAAACCATCGATAAAACCTCATTAACCGACGATCTCGACCGTGCTTGTATCGAAAATGAGCCGAAGCTCATGGCTCTCTTGTCGTATCATCCTAACATCGTTCAGATTCGTGATTTAGTGGAGACTGATTCGACTCTGGAGATTTTCATGGAGCTTGTTGATCCTTCTGTTTCGATCTACGATCGTTTGGTTTCTTCTCCGGAGGCTTTCTCGGAGGCGAAGACGGCGTCGTTTGGGAAACAGATTCTTCAGGGGATTTCGCATTGTCATCGATACGGCGTCGTTCATAGGGATATTAAACCGGAGAATATTCTTGTGGATCTAAGGAATGATTCGGTTAAGATTTGTGATTTCGGTTCTGGGATTTGGTTGGGCGAGGGAGAGACTACGGAAGGAATCGTGGGGACGCCGTATTACGTGGCGCCGGAGGTTTTGATGGGTTGTTCGTACGGTGAGAAAGTCGATGTTTGGAGTGTTGGTGTTGTTTTGTACACGATGCTCGCCGGAGCTCCGCCGTTTTACGGCGAGACGACGGAGGAGATTTTCGAAGCGGTTCTCAGGGGAAATCTACGTTTTCCGCCGAGTGTTTTCAGGGGAGTTTCTTCAATGGCTAAAGATTTCTTGAGGAAGATGATATGTAAAGATGTTTCTAGAAGATTCTCAGCTGAACAAGCTCTAAGTAAGTTTCCTCTGTTTCTTTCTTCTTAAAGCTCAAATCTTTTTGAGGCATTGATGTTAGTTTTGAGTCAAAGTTGATAAAGTTTGAATCTTTTTGAGGCATTGATGTTAGTTTTGAGTCAAAGTTGATAAATTTATTATCTTTTTGAGGCATTGATGTTAGTTTTGAGTTAAAGTTGATAAATTTATGAACTTTCTTTGAAGGGCATCCATGGATTCAAAGAGGAGGAGGTGAAACAGAAACAGAGGAGAGATTCATATGAAGTTTGTTGTTGAAGAAAGATTCAAAGATGATAAATAAATAAAATCTTTGTTTGTTGGTCTAACAAGTGGGAGTGAGAGAGTGTAAATTTTGGAAGACTTTTGTAGATTCCACAAGAAGAAGATTCTGGAAAATGCATTAAAAAAAAAGGAGCTGAATAAACTAAGTAAGAGAGAAGTTGTGTCTTCTTCTTCTTCTTCTTCTTGTAAGAGTTTGGCTATGAGTTTTTTTATTTTGGTTAAGTGTGTTTGATGATAAGTAAGTAAGAGAGAGATCGTAGTGTAGATGATAACTACTTATCTTTTTTTTTCCTCCTTTTACGTTTTTTTTGGTTATCCTTATGGGATGTGTAAAAGGATATGTGAGAAAGCAAGAGTTTGTAGTGATGATGATCTCTTTCTTTATCTAATAATAATATGTAAGTTTTAATGTTTCTAATTATTATTAATGTCCATTAGGAATTTAGTCAATGTTCGGTCTTTTTATAATTATAAAGTATGAATGGAATAATTACTAATAGTATAGTGATGGATTATGAAAATAAAGCTTTTTGTTATTGACGTGACAAATTTTCTCTTTTCTTTTTTAGGCCACAAATCTTTTGATATGACTCCACTTATTCAAAAACTGGTTACCACTTTTTTTGTAATATAAAAAGAAAACAAAAATAGATATAACTTTTTTACTTTAGTCGTAGTACAACACATGTACGGTGATATTATACATGTCCGATAAAATATTTTCTCCAAATGTTTATGAATTAATATACATATATTGAGTAAATAAATTATATTTAAAAAATCAGATATTCGATACTAGAAAAATTTATAGTCTCATAAATGTTTCGATAAAATATCGGATTGGATGAAACGTTTGTTCTGGTTTCTAAATGTTATGCGTTAATACTCTCTGTTTCGCAAAAAATGTCATTCTCACATTTTTCACATATATTAAAAAAATTCTTAAAAAGTCTTACATGTATTTCATTAATATTTTAAAAATATTTATCTCTCCAATTAATACATTAAAGCAGTGAGATTGAAACCGAAATTTCGTTTATAAATTTGCATCGAAAATGTAAAACGATACTCTTTGTAAAAGAAAATTAAAACTTCGAAACGACACTTTTTATAAAAACGGAAGAAATATACATATGTTAACTGATTTTTAAATTGAAAAAAGTAATACTTAAAAAACCTAAATTTTTAATACCGTAAACGTTTATAAACCCTACAAATCTCAACCTTCAAATCTACAATTTTTTTGTGTACATTTCGAAGTTAATATGTGATTCCAATTTTTTCAGCATAGCATAATCTTTATTCTTCTCTGCCCGGGAGATATATTAGAATCTTCAAAAACCCATAAGTTAAGCGTGAGCATAAGTTTAAGAATATTCTTTTCATGAAATGAAAATTCCAATCTCCATAAGATCATGTATCCCCAAGTGTTAAGTATATGCCATGGATCAAACCTCTATTTATTCCTTTCTTCAAGAGGACTCTTAGTTACAACGTGCCTGATGATGAATCTTCATTGTCGGTGGAAAATTACATTCATTAGGTAACACTTAAAGCATGATTAATGCGGGTTTTTTAGGGTGGGATTTTTAGAATCGGTTAAGAAAATTACATTCTTAGTCTCTTAGTTTTTAGCTAAAAAAATTTAATAACTGTCTTTTAAATAAGAACTTTAAGAGACGGCTCTTAGTCTTTTTAGTTAAAAACTAAGAGACCGTCTATTAACCGATCCTAAAAATCTCATCCTAAAAGACCCGCATTAATCATGCTCTTAAACATTGTTTATCTTTTATAATATGATAGTATTATTTTTTATTTAATTAATGTTTTCGTTATTTTCCTTTCATGAAATAAATGTGAACGCACAAAATTTCCCACGAACTATGCATGAAGCCACGAAGGTAACCTAAAATATTTGAAAAAAGAAAAAAAATAACAAATCATATATATACTCTCGCAGTTTAACCTAAATGAATAAATATATTTGTGTTGCATATTACGTGATACCTTACATCACATGCATGTGTGTAGTGTGGCATGCATCATCAACTCTTGAACATGTCTACAAATTAGTAACTCTGATTATTAAAATAACTAACCAAATTATATCTTAATTCAATAAAGCTTCTGAATCATATCGATTGCGACATTATAAAATCGCATGTAAGTAACCGTATGACATAGCTAGTATACGTATTCATCATCAACGCAAAACATTTTTAATGGTATAATACTCAAAACAAATAAAACCGTTTTAGATATATGCAATTAATTATCATAGATTTTGTTAAGTAAATGATATTATTTAAAAAGGTTATTTTAAAGTGATTTAAATATTTATATGTACTAGTAAACTTTCGCATTCAGTTAACTTGACTACAAGATTTCGTAGGCTATCAGTTAGATATCCGAGTCAAGATTGACATATATAGAAATGTAAAGGCCGCAAGCTTCACCCCCATGATACAATTTTTAATGGATCTAAAGTTCAAAATTCATACGGTTCAGAAAATCAGGTTTTTTGAGATGATATTAGAACTTTATAATTGTCATTCACAATATTAATAAAAAAATTCTAAAAATAGTATGTCTCAATTCGTTTTTTCTCTCGATTTTTTTGTTCATTTTTAAGATTAACTCGTGATATTTTATAACAAAAACAATTTATCACAACTTTAACTTATAGCCATTTTGAGAGTTTGTTTAAGTTTCCAAAGGCAATGAAACACATAAGCTCTTTCCCTTTTTGTGTAATGTAACGTGGAGTCTATCAAAGAATCCACTAACGTAAAATTTTAAATAAATGAAATGATGAATCCACTAATGCGTGTTTTATTCTTTTTCCTTTATTTGACAACGAATCCATATTTTTTTTATTCAAAGATTTGTACAATAAAGACGTAGAATCATCTTATATCTATAGCCCCACACCATTTGTTCCTATTATCATTTTCGAATTGGATTCATAAACGAAAATATACAAAAACATTTTTTAAAATAAAAACAAATAGAAGAGAACAACGAAATAAAAACAAAAAATTTGGTAGACAATAAACGAGAGGGAGAAGACAACACGACAATGTGGCTCCACCCATGTGGTACGGTGGCCGTATGGCTTTAATGGATAAAATATCTTTATCGATTAGTCTCTTGAGGATGTTATTATTGATTCTTTTAATTAGTGGATTCATTATGGATTATGAAAATAAAATATAAGTAGACCCATAAAATGTGCGGGTACAAGTATATATACGTTTTTTTTGGGTTAAAAAGTTAATCCAATATTGTTAGATCGAGAGTAATTAGTAATTTTCTAAGAAAAGTTATTTGCATGGCTTTAAAAACCACCATAATATTTGGTTCAAATTTTGAATAATTTCTTTAAAACTATAGAATTTTATACAAAATGAAACAATCATAAATGTATAGGTTAATTGATTAATAGAATATCGTTATATTGTCCGGAACGTCGTGGCCTACTGGCAAGGACGGACCGCTTCCTGAAGACAGGTCGCGTGTTCGATCCCCAACAGAAGGAACTACCTCACGATTTTCCATGACCCCTCTGGGGTATTCACATGCGGCCTCCAGCGCCCCCGGGACCGACGGTGTGCAGGCGTGTCCAAGGTTTCAGGACCGCCTAGGATCTGGCCTAGGACCCCGGCATCGGCTAGTCTAGACCATCTCGATGGGGCTAGGACACCCGAGTTATAAAAAAAAAAATCGTTATATTTTTGCTACAAAATGCTACCCTTGATAGAATATAAATATAGATAATATGACACATATAAAAAATAAATGGCTTATTAATGACATCATATTTTCGAAAAACTATAAATTTCAAAGCAAACATGTTAACATTTAGGGAGATAATTTGCTCTATTTGTTTTGTTATTCGGATCTAGTGTGATCACCTCAACCTTCTTTGAGTAACATAATAATTTTTTGTGTTGTAAAAAATGGTTTATTAGTTAGGTTTCAATTTAAAAACTAGTAAATGAAATGATATAAAAAGGAAAAATAATCATAACAAATACAAAAAGAGACAGAGTAACCTACATTATTGAAACCTAACCTAAAGCTACTCTTTCATATCACGAAACTTGCCAGTGTCTAATAAGATTTTTTTTCTCTCACTATTCTCTAACTGCGACATTTATATATTGAGAAAAAATGATAGTGCCCACAAATAATGTTGTGTCGTTGTGTAATTTGTCTTTATGAAGAGGTGTCAAAGACAAGCAGTGCATTACGATAGGTGATCAGCGGTTTGACAGATCACGGGTTCATGAGGAAGATTGCAGAATCAACTACGTGGTGGTTTGATAAGCTATCTTGTCTCTTCGGTATCTGCCCTTGTACAGTATCTAATGCCGTATAATAGAGTTCACTATTCATTTTATTTTGTCGTTTGTTGCCCGAATATGTTCAGTTCGTACAGTATCCTCACAAGTCAGAAACAGAGGAATCTATCACGTGGTATCCAAATTCATGTGCTTGGTAATTTATTTCTATAATTTAAAATTGGGATTTTAAGGTTTTTTTATTTTGATTTTAATTGTGGTCGGTCACTTATTTACAAAATATTAAAAAAACATTTTTTTTTACAGTCAATTTAATTTTTATTGCATGTTCATGGGCAGTGCATAGTATATAGTACCGGGTTCTTTTACAAGCTTTAGAGGCCCATTACCAAACTCATAGGCCCATTACCAAATTTAGAGGCTCATTACCAAATCATTAACAAATTTACGGTGGTATAGTGGTTTCTACCACATAACCAGTTGCCCACCAGTTGCCCCGTTAGTCTAGACCGAGATCGATGCCCTTCCAACGCGAAACTAGTTCCACATGAGGTCACGCAAATATAGACTTTTCGCTTACGACCCATTTGAATACCCGAAAAGAAAGTCCATATGTAGGCAGCACCTCTCCTGGAGGAGCTTTCTTGGGATTTAGTTTAAGTTTTGTATATATATATATATAATCATTTATTCACCATCAACAATTTCCATTTCTCATAGAAATTTTTTATCAACAATTCAAATTTAAGAGGTGAAGGCGATTCTGCATCTCTCAATAATCACTTGACACTGTGAGAGCTCATTTTAAGCTAACATCAATATTGATCTGTTGTTACTATGACAATACATTGTAAAAGAGATGGCATCGCAAAAATAATTGCAGACTATCGTAAAGTTACGTGGAAAAAACCAATTGATTATAAAACACATTGCTTCTGCAAAACATTACATTCAATGAAATGTAGAAAACTTTACTTTTTGGTCAGCTCAAAGAATGGTGTTCGAAAACATACCTCTACAGTGTGGTGGTGATAAATATTTTTACGTCTCTGATTTTAACGGATGCCTTACGCAAACCAGATCGTCGAGTTTATTCCCATCCATCTTGTACTGCGATACGCCTCGCATTTGAATGTAGTGATCCCTAGCTTCTTTTCTTAAGCTTTTAAATGGCATCACTTCCCATTTCTTGTAATTTGATTTCTTCCTGGTCTCACTCATGTCTGGAGATCCCGAGATGGGTCCTTTCGTAGGGTCAGCATCGCCCCATACCTTACAATTACCGAATTGTCCTAACCCATCTTTCTTTGAACTACTTGGCTGTTGGCTCCTTTGTAGACGTAAGGCGGCTGCGTGAGCGCGGTTTATCATTTCGCGGTTTGGCACGCTCGACCAGTCCTCCTTTCTTTGGGATCTCATGGGAGAATGGATCCGAATTACCTGCCGAGCATGATCTTTTTCTTCAGACAGACCACAAAAGGTTTAACGTATAAAGCAAAAACAGAAATAAGGTTTTGGCAAGATAATCCGTACACCGAGACACTCTAGAAGCTGGTAGTATGCCCTTCCTTGAAGTGGGTTATGCCCTTTCCTTGGCGTGGAAAAGTAACGCGTCCTGCATTGGTAATAACGATAAAAAGTGATTACAAAAGAAAGTTACTATTAGACAGGAAGTAACCAATCTTCTAAAGAGCTTTGGAAATTGTGAGATAAAGCAAAGAGTTAATTAGGATACTTGCCACTCTGTGTATCCAGGATCTACAGTGAAACCATATATGTCAACGATGTCGCACATGGACAATGCTAGTTCAATGGATTTCATCCCGGTTCCTTTGGCACCTCTGCGTAGGACAATTCCTTGGAAAAGATAAACAGGGTTCGGTATAGTCTGTTACAAAACAAATACAACAACATGTAAGAAAATCCTGTCCCAATATAAAAGAGGCTGCAAGGATCATGAATTCATAATAGAGGGGGAACTATAAAGAAAAGAAACAATTCATGAATGGAAGAAAGAAGAAGAACGAAAAAACAGTAAACTATACCTTTATCATTTCGTTGAAGTCTCGGTGGGTCACACTTTTTATTATAAGCACCTCAGTGTCTGCAGTCAATGACGATTAGAGAAGGTTATACACTATGCTTAGAGAAAATGAATCACAAGATGCAGATTATTTTTTCTAATATGTGTACTGACCAGACCCATTGAGAATTTTAACCATGTTACGAGCTGCACCGCGAACAACTAGTCGGAAATCCCTTTTAATTCCAACGTACTTGGCATACTTCTGCAATAATTTAAGTCGAGTATAAGCAATGCCAGTAACCCAAAATTCACATTTCAAGACCAGGTGGAATGACAATTGGCGAACTCCATGAAAACAAAAATTAGAATGGTAGACATATTACCTCATTGACAGGAGCTTCATTATCTCGGAATACAGCATCATGACTGTCAATCTCTTCTCCAAACTCTGTTTTTAACAGATCTCCAGAGTTTCCAACGACAGCACATTTATGAAACTGTCTTGGGTGGAAAGGAGGCTTTGCTGGAAGGATCACATTAAGATGCTCCTCACACAATGTACGATTATAACACTTATCAGCTCCCCTGAAACACAAAAGATCAAAGATCTCAACAAGAAAAATCAAATGACACTACCAACCCATTAGACAGGGCTTTTAGGATCATACAGCTGTGCGATTCTCATAGCTGCATAGTCCAACCATCCATCAGGGCGTACATCGAGGTATTCTCTTGTCAATACTGTAGTCATATTGCGGTACTGCATTACTCAAACACATTAAAATCATAAGAAATTCTCAAACACGAAAAACCAAATCAGAGAAAGAAAAAAGCACGAACCTGTTCCCATAGGAGAACTGCCTCACAAACATTATACTTGAACTCCAATGGTTCAAAAACTTTGAACTGTGCATTGTACTGTCATCGAAAGATAAGAATCTAAAGTTGTGATAATTTGATCACTTGAAAACAAATGAAATCTCGAAAAAGAAACCAGAACAAGTGTAAACATACCCAAGTGCTGTTAGTTCCTTCAGGGAACTTGAGGATCAAATTGCAATGGTCAATAATATGAGCAGAGAGTCCAAGCCCTCTGTTCCCCTGCATACATAAACCACTCTTAATCCCATAAGCAATGGTTCTTCAAACACGAAAGCGATTCAAAGAGAAAAATATCGATTCCAGTCACGGTTCCATCAAAGCAATCTAAATCTCAATCCTGATTCAAGTGAACTTCCACCAAACTTGAAAAGCTTACACCAGAGCGAAATTGGTAGATTTCTCAAACTCTTATGCTATTCTACACAGACCTCACTATTGTATTCAATCACACTACGATCGATTAAAAGATGAATCCATGAATCTACGAATCCACAACGAAATTCGCAGAGGAAATTTGATAAGAAAAGAGACAAACCACGCACTGTTGGACGCTGGATTGAAAATCCGATAAGATCTGGATATCTTCCTGCTGATGAAGATCTAGTTTACGATTATTATCTGCGAGAGTGATGAAGAAATCAGATAGTTACTCGAAGGATTGAAGATAAGAAGGAAGCGATGTGAGCGAGGGAAAACCTGAGAAGAAGGAGGATTGAATGTTGAAAAGGAGAACGGAGAAAACAGCGACGGCGCATAAGAGCTGAAGAAGCGTAAGTTTCCGGCCACCTTGGTGAGATCTCATTCTCTAACCATGAAGCGGAGAAGCAACGAAGCGATGGGAAGAAGAAAGACACTGACGACGCCGGATACTCTTAATACGACGCCGTAGCAAGATCACGTGATCACGTCAATAAAATAATTCTTATTGAATCTATTAACTAATTGAAAACCGATTTTTTTCCCGGCAAAACCATAAAATAATTTAGGGTAAATTTTTTAATTTTACGACAAAAAGTATATTTAAATTTGTAAAAATCTAGAAAAAAATAAGAAAATAATTTATTAAAAGTACCTTTATCTCGTGAATTTGTTTTTTTTGGTAGAGTATGTAATTTGGGTTTTTGGTAGAATTAAAATTTAATTACTATATTTTACTTATCTACTTAATTTTCTCAATAATTTAATTGGGTGGAAACATTAAGGTACAAAATTAAAAAGATTAAAACCTTATCCAAATTATTTTCTTATAAATCTAAAATTTTTAAAGTGTGCCCGATTCTGTGGAGATAGTTTGTCAATGGAAAATGTCGTAAGAAACATTGTTCCATTCACCCACGCGGATATGGACATTTGCTTTCGATCCATTTGAATACCCAGTGAAAAAATCTATCCGTGGACTGACCTCACACCTAGGAGTTAGTTCTAATTCGTCATCGCCCTGAGTTTAACCGTGATACATTAGATTGCATATAGCCATCGATTACTCATCATTCATATTAAAAGAAATTTAGATTTTTGATATAGAAAAATAAATTAAACTAAATATTTATATACCAAAACATCTATTTTAAAATTTTTTTAATCATAAAACATCTCGAAAACGTCATAATATTCCAATAATTTTCCCGCATTTATTAGAGTTTTAGCAAAAATTCTAAAATGTGAATTCGTTAGAAATTTTCCAAAAAAAAAAAAACATTATAGTGTGATGTGTGGGTCTTAGCCAAAAAAGCCCACATGATTGATAGATGAAGACGACGAGTTCAAAACGAAGAAAAAAAAAAACATTTTTTTTAGTTTCTTCTGGTGACCAAAATTTTTTTCTTCTTCTTCTCCTTTTCTGATTACATACTCTAAAGGGATAAAAAAAAAGCGTCGTCCTCTCTCTCTCTGCTGTGAAATTCAAATTCGAGCATTTGAAAATCCAGCTAGCTTCAGAATCGTTAATTAGCAGCGACGTGAAACAAGCTCTCTCTTTCGATTTCACGAATCTGGGAAGTAATCTTATTGTGTTAGCGATATGGGAAGTAAAAGAGAAGAAGAGAGAAACGAGAAGATTATTCGTGGTCTTATGAAGCTTCCACCAAATCGTCGTTGTATCAACTGCAATAGCCTTGTGAAATTTCTATCTCTCTCTCTCTCTCGTCTTCACTTTTAAACCCAATTTTGTGTTTTCACCTTCAAGGGCTTGATTGTTTCTGTGTCCTGTAACTTTAATGATTCTCCATGAGTGTCTTTCTTTGTTTGTACTGTGATGGGTCTTGCTCTTAGTCTCTGTGACATCAGATTCTGGGGTTATCTTTATTGTTTGCTTCTTTCTTAGTTTTGATTATGATGTGATGGGTTCACACACTAAGTGAAAGTATAGTACTTTTTTCACATTTCTGAATATGGAAATGGCGAAAGATGAGAGCTTGGGAAGCTTAAAGTTGTTTTTGGTTGTTGTATAGTAAGAGATTTTGCAAAATTTGGTGCAGGGTCCTCAATATGTTTGCACAACTTTCTGGACCTTTGTATGTATGGCTTGTAGCGGGATACAGTGAGTAACTTCTTCTTTTCTCTATGTTCTTCCTTTACAACTTATGTAATCATGCTCCTAAGATCTTACTCTGATTGTTTACAGTAATGAGTAAACCGTTTTGTTTTGCTTGCTGAATATAGTTCTTTGTTGATATTGGTTTTCGAGCTGATGGTATCCTAATGCTCGTCTCTTACTGCGCGCTGCCGCATCTGGATAGTTGTGTTTAGGTGTAGTGTTATCATAAAGATGCTCTGTGGTCACTGACCTATTTGTCTAAGCAGATATAACGTAATGCACTCAAATCTATTCAGTTTCATCCGTTTTTCGTTTATGGTAAATGCAACTGTCTCGTCTTGATTTGCAAGCAGCTCGTTTATGAGACTTTCTTTTGTCATGGAGAGGGAGTTATAAGCTTATATGATATGAGCAGTTTAATTCAGAAGTAATTCTTTCTCCAGTTAGACATCATTTCATATGGAATTATAGCTTTATCTTGATGCGTGTTTAAGTATAAGGAGCTGCACTGTATATTTCTTCTTACATTTTCCTGTTTTTTCAATGCGAAGGTGCACTGCCATGATGTAGTGATGTATTGTTGCCTTTTTTCTTCTCTCTTAGTTTCAGTTTTTCATCACTGATTTTATTTTAAAACCCTACAGCCGTGAATTTACTCATCGTGTGAAGTCTGTATCAATGTCAAAGTTTACTTCTCAAGAAGTTGAAGTACTTCAAAGCGGTGGTAATCAGGTAATATTTACGTTATAGATCCACCTTCTAACTTTTCTGGCAAGATATGTTTCTCTTTGTTGCTTATTAAAATTTCCCATTTTCAGCGTGCCCGAGAAATATATTTGAAAAACTGGGACCATCAAAGGCAGAGACTTCCAGACAACAGGTTTAAATAATTACCTTTTCGTGTCTGTGTTCATGATTGAGCAGCAAGAAATACATTTTTGGTTTGATCATAAATCTTATCTGTTTAAAATCAATGATATCATGAATTGTTATTTTTTTGGCAGTAATGCTGAGAGAGTTCGCGAGTTTATTAAAAATGTGTATGTGCAAAAGAAGTATGCAGGAGCAAATGCTACGGACAAGCCTCCTACAGATAGCCTGGCAAGATAATTTACTTTCTTATGCGGCATTTTGTTAATTTTCAAATATAACTTGCTTCAATCTCTAGGGTTAAATCCTTTAATCAAAAACGGATATAATTTGCAAAATGGATTTTAGTATTTTCGCGAAATTTTTGGTCTTGCTAGCACCTTTCTATTATTTAAAGTAATAATCTAATACTTGGAAGTTTCTAATCTAACAATATTGTTGATTTTGAGTTACCAATTCTGCTCTATATAGGTCTTCTAAGTTCTGAAACTTACTATTTCTTTTGAGGAGCTCGAAATTTAACCATGAGCATGCATTCAAACATTTAATTGTTTTCCTTCTATGCAATGGACAGAGCCGTGGAAGTTCTGAAGATGTGACTCGACGGGCCAACTCATATCATTCTTACTCCCAAAGCCCTCCTTATGATTATCAGTATGAAGAGCGCCGTTATGGAAAAATACCCTTGGGGCTTACCGGCAAATCTGCTTCAGTAAAAGGTCTTCATTCAAAAGCTTCTAGTTTTGTATACAGCCCTGGAAGGTTTAGTGATCATATGTTTGAAAAAGAATTCGCAAATGAGGGCTCTGCGCCAAGGGCTTCAGATTTTTCTGTGTCAAGTGGAGGAGATCCTTTCAGGTCTGAGATACAGTCCCCAAATTCCCAGCACGAAGTTGGATTTCGTAGTCCCCAATTTCAACGTTCTGACGCACCTCCAAGTGAGAACTTATTTCCAGGCAGGCAACATCATGTAAGCATAGCCCACCTCCTCCAACAAACTTGTTTTTATCTCTCTGAGAGTTATTTTCTTGATGTTCAAACTTCTCAATCTTTCTTTTGTGGAATTCATTTCTTTTGTTCAGAGAACTGCATCTTCTGGGAGTCTCAGATCAGTCGAGAGTAATTCCATGTCTATCAAGTCATATACCTCGAGTGGTTTAGGGGAAGGCATATCCGAGAATGGTCAGAATATAGGAAGCCAGCAAGATAAAATATCAGCTTCTATTTCTTCAGTAGCCGAGTCAACAAAGGCTCCTATTGATTTGTTTCAGTTGCCAGGAGCGCCAGTGGCTCAATCAGTTAATACGTTTCAGCCTCCAATAGTAGCTCCATCTCCACCTGTGAATGTTCATCAACCTCCGCAGACATACTCATCCACCCCGACAGATTTGTTTGCTGGAAATTTTGGTCAGCAACCCACTCCAGGACCACCAGATTTGTCAATGCCTAAGAACGAAGGATGGGCCTCATTTGACAATCCCATACCTGCTGAAAAATCTACAAATGTTATCCCCCCTTCTGGAGTTCAAGCGCTGGAAGTGAAAAATGAAGGAATCCCGCAGCCTAGCATAAACACGCAATGGCCGCCACCATATCCATCAATTGCGGACCAGCGTGCTTTGTCAATATCAAGTCCCTGGCAGGATGATCTCTCAATTGTTCTAAAACATGACGCGGATAACCCGGTTAGTCGTTACTCTAAAAAATGTTTTTTTTCGATTACCTAAGTTTGGCTGCAGCATGAGAAAAAAAAGAAAAAGGAAAAGGCTTCCATGTATCACATGGAAATTACTCTAATACATGTTGGATGTATTTTGTTGGGCAAGTTGTAATCTGACGAATGAACTACTTGTTTCCGAAATAACAGCATGCCACAATTAAATATTAGCATTCATACGAGGGATAATGATGAACTAACCCCTATTTGATCTGTTTTTAGCAGCCATGGAATGCCTTTCCGGAATCTGTCGAAGCCAATCCTTTGGAAAGCGCTAAGCATATTCACCAACATGGAGTAAATATTTCGTCATCTAACATTGATCAACACCATTTGGAACCACAAGCCGTAGAGGTTTGTTGCATTTTCTCTTGTTATGTTAGTGTATTCTGGATGAATCTCTCCATTGATTTCTCTATGATGATGTCATGTCACAGGAATTAAGCAACGATGGCACCCAACCAGCCACAATACCTGCTGGCTCTTCTGGTTTTGGTTTTCCCGAGAACATTGTCATGGCATCGGCGTACTCCCCTCATATGGTTACACTTTTTGCTATGCAGTTTCTTTTAGATGCTTATAAATCACCGTTCGTCAAACTTGCCTATCAGTTATTTAGTATTTGATCCATTTAAAACCTTCATTTGCAGGAAGAATCTTGGCAGCATGTAAATGATCAAAAGTCAGCTAATCCATTTGATCTTCCTTATGATTCCGAGTTCGACTCAAATGACATGGTATGTAGAGCCTGCCCCTGTCTACTAATGTGCCTCATTTTTAGGAATAAGCTCTTAATGTAGTTCATCCGAAGGTCATCGTAGCTTAGAGCTAGATATGACATTCATGGTTCATTATCGATTAGGCTAGCTGGCTTACTTTGTGTATTTCCGAGTCTATCACTTCTGTAAAATTCTATGATTGACGATTTTTTTTGGTGGTTGTATCTAATGCAGTTCTTGGACATGAGTTCTTTACAAGGGGTATTACCCGATATCCAAACACCACCGACCTTCCTTAATGACGTATCACAACCATGGCTCGCTGCAGATTCTGTAACTTTGTACCCTCCAGCTCCAGCAGGCGCACAAGGTGATGACACTTGCGATAAAATATACTCCTTTCTGTTTATTAGCCCTGCGATAAAACTAACATCTCACAATCTTTCATGAAAATATCAGCAGCACAAGGCCCTGTTGCATATACCGGAGGCAATCCATTTGCTTAGATTCATCTAGATCTGCTTGATCTTCTTTTCCGCGGTTAATGCATTCTATTTTTAAAGAAACTACTCTTATTGTGCAATGTGTTCATTTCGTAGTTCGAAGAATCAACTTCAACTGTTTGTACGTTTGGATTTTGAGTGTATTTGCAAGTTGATTAAATCGATTCGACCACGAAGCAATCCGAACTAAAACCATATATTGAAGCATTATCAACCGCACTTGGCACTTAGCACAAGTGTTAATGTCAGACCTACAACATATTTAGCTTTGAAACAGCACAAAGTGCCATCCAAAATCAGCATAATCAGAATGTTCAGTAAGCAAACAAGACACACTACCATTTACTTGTTTCGCTAGAATGTTGGTTATCAGAACATCATTAAGTTTGTCGTCATCCCGACAACAAACGGCTCCATCAACAATCGAGTCAAGAAGTAAAACATGACACCCAACATGATGGAAATCGGAAGGGCTGGCAGAGCTCGGTTGTATACGGACAACAATATAAGAGTGCAGCCAAGTCCCGAGATGATCGCAAGGTAACATGCGTATACTGTCATCAGATCATACATTGCTGCCCTACCAACAAGAACACTGTAGAAAATAAAGTCTCCTAGACCAAGTTTGATGCCTCTATCCGAACTGTCGAAGTTATCCGACTCCTCTGAACTTGTTGGTCCTTCCCTATTATCTCCCCAGCCCATTAACTCAACTAGAGGAGACATTTCTTCCTCGGTAACGTTTTCTCTGTCTACGATATTCCCTCTGCTTGCAACTGCGGTTGAGTGCTCGGAAGATACAGCAGATGTAAAGTGTCTTTCTCTCGGAATCCCAACCTCAGGTGAACTCTCAACACTGTCTCTGCTTCCGTCTATATCCCTCACTGCGATAGCATTATAATCCACATTATGAGAATTTTCCCTTCCGTGTTGATTTGCATCATGATTACGAACTGCTTGCAACTCCACTGATCCGGAATCTGAAACCTCACCGCCACCACCACCAACCAAAACCCTTAGAGGCAAGCCGCGGTTTCTCCCTTGGTGGCTTGAGACAGTAGGCCTAGCTTCGTATATCATAGCAGGAAGTTCCTCATCGCGGCTTGAAGCGAGCTCAACCAAGAGCTTAAGTGGACCACCAGGAGCCAAAACCGCAACCAAATCATACAAAGCTAAAGCCACCAAGATAAACCATGTAGTCCATTCAGGCAATTTAGTGAACCAAGCTGCAACAACAATCCCCATAGCAACCATATAACACTGTCTCAACACAAACGGAATCCCACCGGAAAACACCGACAAAGTCCCAACGATCGTGAAATTGAAAAGCAATATGAAGCAAGTGATGGAATCAACAGGAATCGAGAAATGTTGGATGATAGATAAGAAAATCGCTCCTCCCATAGTACCTAAGAAACAGAATCCACAACCATTGATGAATCTATGCAAAAATCATGAGAGAGATAAGTTCAGAGTTTCGGTTTACCGAAGACGAAGAAGGCGGAGAAACGCATGTAATGCTTGAGGAAATTGGTGAAGTTGTAGTAGAAGAGGAGAAAAAGGACGAAAGTGACGGCGGCAACAACGACGACGAAGACGATAGCGTTGGCTAAGCTACCTTCGAGCTTGACGGCGGTGGAATCAGACGGATTCTCGATGTAGATGAGATTCGCGGCGGTTCGGATCTGAGGGTCGGAGGTAACGGAGAGAGAGTATGTGAGAAGGACGACGAGGAACATGCAAATGGAGACTGGAGCCATGACGCCGATAATCTCAACTCCGAGAGAATCGATGATACTAGACTCCATCTCTATCACAATCTCTACGAGATCTTCGGCTACGCCATTTCTGGAGGAAGACGAAAAAGAGAGAGGACGAAGTTCAGAGTTCTGAGTCTTCCTTGGTTAGTTAACCGGTTATCATTCGTTTGCGTAAACCGGTTAAACCAGTAAACCATTGTGGGCTATTTTAATAGATTTAAGATTATAAGCCCAAACTTAACCCAATAACGATTCTTATTAAAGCCCGACCCGAGGATCCACCGGGTTTAACCCGGTTTATAATATCGGTTTTGCGCGCGGAGATTAATTCGCCATTGTCGCAGCCGCCAAAATCACATGACCTAGAAGAAAAGAAAATGTCCGGCGACGATCAATGGAGGAAGATACTAGAGATCGGCGTCAAGTCGTCGAAGATCTCTGTTGCAATCTCCGTCTCTTCTTCGCAATCTCTGTCGATTGCGAAGAAGATGAAGAAGAAGAAAGAGAAGTAATTAGTGCGATATGGCTCTTGTGAGTATCCATTTCAGGTGAGTTTTCAAAATCGAAGTCATCTCTTTCGATGAAGTTTATAAACATTTCTTACTTAGATTATTCGCCGTTGAGCAATGTGGCATATGATTATTAATCATAGACTTAGTGATTTGAGGAATGTTAATGAAACCTTTTTTTTGTTTTTGGTCAAAAACAGATTTACTATATTTAATAGAGAGTGAAGAAGATGGTGTGAGAGTGATTAGTGTCCACTCCTTGGCGCGAATCTCACGGGATGTAACCTTCCCAAAGTCGAAGGATTCATTTGACAAACAACAATGTCACACACACACACTCTCTCTTTCACCTCTTTTCTTCTTCTCTCTGTTTCTTTTTTTCTGATCACCCCTTGTTGATCTTGATCCATCCTAATTTGCATGGTTCCATTTCAGTTTCTTGTGATTTCATTGTTTTCTTTTTTCTTGGGGGATGTCTTCAAATTCTGGCAAATTTGGTGGTTTGTTTTTGATTTTTTCTGGCTATAATCGATTGTGTTTCATGTGGCTTGTCCGAATCTCTGGTGTGTCTGCGAATCCACAGATTCTATAGATATCTTGCATAACAAGTCAATGTGTGAGAAAGATGTCCTAAGGATTAGATTTCACTGACTTGTATTTATTGTGAAGAATAAAAAGACAAGACAAATATTGGATATAGATGGTACGTCGAAGTTTACTTCCCTTTAGATTTCTGTGTTGAATCGGTCTCTCTGCTTGTAGTTTTTCTTCTTTTTGATTGCTCAGTTTCAGGGAGCTTGAAATTATTAGGCTATTCCTAATGACCATCTTGTTGTTCCTTAGCATTTTTACATGTTAAAGCATATCAAACGCTTTGATACTTTTTTGTAAACTGCAGGGAACTCCAGTAAATATCAATGTTGGTTCTCATGTGTGGGTTGAAGACTCAGAAGTGGCTTGGATTGAAGGTGAAGTTGAAAAGATCAATGGAAACGAAGTTGGGATCCAAGCTACAAATGGAAAGAAGGCTAGTTGCCGTAACATTTTGACTCTTATAGTATATAAATCCCAAAACTGATTTTATAATCATGTGTTGTTGAATTGTATATAGGTGACTGCAAAGTTGTCAAAGATATTCCCAAAAGATGTTGAAGCTCCTGCAGGTGGTGTTGATGACATGACAAAGCTTTCTTACTTGCATGAACCTGGTGTTCTTCAGAACTTAAAGATCAGATATGAGCTTAATGAGATCTATGTCAGTAACTGTTTCTTACACTACTATATATGTTGTTAAGCCCCTTTCACTTATCCAAAATTCTGTTTCATGACAGACATACACAGGAAACATTCTTATCGCGATTAATCCTTTTCAACGATTGCCTCACATATATGATGCTCATATGATGCAACAATACAAAGGAGCACCATTTGGTGAACTTAGTCCTCATGTTTTTGCAGTTGCGGATGTTGCATACAGGTGACTTTTACAATACTTGTTTACATATTATGTTTCTACAACATACGCGCTTTATCTATGTGTATACACTCAGGGCCATGATCAATGAGGGAAAAAGCAATTCAATTCTTGTAAGTGGTGAAAGCGGAGCAGGAAAAACTGAAACCACTAAGATGCTTATGAGGTACCTTGCGTATTTGGGAGGTCGCGCAGTTACAGAAGGAAGAACTGTTGAACAACAAGTTCTTGAAGTAATAATAAATAACTTTTTTGTTTCTGTGATCTTCTTTTTTATGATCCTACACAAGTTAAATTGTTTGTAATATCTGCATTTCAGTCTAATCCTGTCCTTGAAGCCTTTGGTAATGCAAAAACTGTGAGGAATAATAACTCAAGGTGAAATCAAGAATCTATTCATATTAGAAAGGAGATATCTGTGTTCATTGTTTATAGATTTAAGCTTGACTGTTTATATGTTTTTCGCGCAGTCGCTTTGGTAAGTTTGTGGAAATCCAATTTGATAAGCAAGGAAGAATCTCTGGAGCTGCTGTAAGGACCTATCTTCTAGAGAGGTCTCGCGTGTGTCAAATCTCTGATCCGGAACGCAATTATCACTGCTTCTATCTTCTTTGTGCCGCGCCACAGGAGGTAAGTACTTTTACATTATGGAACATAAATTTTGTTCTTGAAGAATTCGCCTTATAACGCAATGGAACTAAGCAGGAAATTGATAAGTACAAGCTGGGACATCCAAAGACTTTTCATTATCTAAACCAGTCCAAGTGCTACGAGCTTGTTGGTATAAGTGATGCTCATGATTACCTTGCGACAAGGAGAGCTATGGATATTGTCGGGATTAGCGAAAAGGAACAGGTCAGTTTGTTGTAAGAAGCTACTAAATTTAAGTTTTAGTTTCCTGCAGTTCTGTATTGACAATGAACTATACCTCAACAGGAAGCAATTTTCAGGGTGGTTGCTGCTATTCTTCATATTGGAAACATCGAATTTACTAAAGGAAAAGAAGTGGATTCATCGGTTCTCAAGGATGAGAAGTCGAAGTTTCATCTTAAGACAGTAGCAGAGCTTCTCATGTGTGATTTAAAAGCACTTGAAGATGCATTATGTAAACGTGTTATGGTCACTCCCGAGGAAGTTATCAAGAGAAGTCTTGATCCACAAAGTGCTGTTACCAGCAGAGATGGTCTTGCTAAGACAATCTATTCTCGATTGTTTGATTGGTAGGTGGCTGGTTTCAACAACAATGGATTTTTACATATTTTGATGCTAAGTGAATATCTCTAGTTATGTGCAGGTTGGTAGACAAGATTAATAAGTCGATTGGACAAGATGCCAATTCTAAATCTCTTATTGGAGTTCTTGACATTTACGGATTTGAGAGCTTCAAAACAAACAGGTAATGAAACTGTTACAGATATATGCACTGCGCTGTTTTCAGCTAATACCGTTGTTCTGCTGCAGTTTTGAACAGTTCTGTATTAATTTCACTAATGAGAAGTTGCAGCAACATTTCAATCAGGTATGTTCTTGATTTTAGTTGAAAAGGTTCTAGATTCCAGCTGCCAGAGTTTTGAATGTTATTAGTTTCTATTGTTGTTTCCAGCACGTTTTCAAGATGGAACAAGAAGAGTACACAAAAGAAGCTATAGATTGGAGCTACATTGAATTTGTGGACAATCAAGATGTTCTTGATCTTATAGAAAAGGTCATTGTCTTAACCGAAAGACGACAATGTTATCAAAATGTAGTTTTCATCTCAACTTTCTCCTTCTCTTTTCTATCTGCAGAAGCCTGGTGGAATTGTTGCTCTTCTCGACGAAGCTTGGTAATGTTAAACCTCAAATTAGTTTCCATTCAAAACATTCTTGATCTGAACTATTGAGCTTTGTTTTTTCAGTATGTTTCCAAAATCAACCCATGAAACATTTGCAAACAAGCTATATCAGACTTTTAAGGCCCACAAGAGGTTCATCAAACCGAAACTCTCTCGAACAGATTTCGCCGTTTCCCATTATGCCGGAGAAGTATGTAACATATGTCTCCTTTTACAATAAACTTTGACACAACAGGGACTGTCTCATTGTCTTTTCAAAAACTTCTTTCAGGTTCTCTATCAATCTGACCTGTTTCTTGACAAGAACAAGGACTATGTGATCCCTGAACACCAAGATTTGTTGGGAGCTTCTAAATGTCCTTTTGTTGTCGGTCTTTTCCCTCCACTCCCTGAAGAAACATCTAAATCTTCAAAGTTTTCATCCATTGGATCTCGTTTTAAGGTAGGGGAAGCTAATTATAATTGAAAAGAATATTTAGATCTTTTTAAGGAAGAACTAAAATATGGTTTTGCCCTGATTGACGCAGCTGCAACTCCAACAATTGATGGAAACTTTAAATTCTACGCAGCCTCATTACATCAGATGTGTGAAGCCTAATAATCTTTTAAAACCTGCCATATTTGAGAATGTGAACATCATGCAGCAGCTTCGATGTGGTGTAAGTATAAATAAGAGAATGTTTTCCAAAAATAGGGTTGTTCCGGACATAAGGGGTTATATGCAAGGTTCTAGAACTCGTTAGGCGGTAGTCGAGCTAGTAGTAACTATAACCCGTTATGTTTTCTTTGTAGGGTGTTTTAGAAGCAATCAGAATTAGTTGTGCAGGGTATCCAACTCGTAAACCTTTCTTTGAGTTCGTAAACCGTTTTGGACTTCTATCACCTGACGCTTTAGAAGGGAAGTAAGTAACAAAAACATTCTCTACTGATCATCAAATTGTTCTGTTTTGTGGTGAGGTGAAATCAATAT
Organism: Anastatica hierochuntica; assembly: GCA_900406275.1. Classification (NCBI taxonomy): domain Eukaryota; kingdom Viridiplantae; phylum Streptophyta; class Magnoliopsida; order Brassicales; family Brassicaceae; genus Anastatica; species Anastatica hierochuntica. The sequence goes on from OVAN01000017.1 coordinate 26,386, forward strand.
TTACAGATTCTTACTTTTCCTTGAACAGCTACGATGAAAAAGCCGCATGTAGAAAGATTTTGGACAAAACGGGACTTAAAGGATACCAGGTAACTTTTCCTCGAGTATCTTTTTGCTTAATGGAACCGTTTGTATAGCATTAGTGCTGCCATGGAAAATATGGTTCAATGATGAAAGAGTTGTAATTAATCAAAATGCAAAAAAACTCAAATCTCTTGAATGCAGATTGGTAAAACAAAGGTCTTCTTAAGAGCTGGTCAGATGGCTGAACTCGACGCTAGAAGGGCCGCGGTTCTTAGTACTGCTGCGAAAAAAATACAGAGACGAATACGAACTCATCAGGCTCAGAAACGTTTTATTGTTCTGAGAAAGGCCACAATATCTCTCCAAGCTCTATGTAGAGGTGACGGACATTAAATTTGTCACACTATATGACTGATTTGCTGAGTACCAAAACATTTTATGTAACGTTTCTCTCATTTTTAAATATCATAGGAAGACTTTCCAGCAAACTTTTTGAAAATTTGAGAAGAGAAGCTGCTGCTGTGAAGATTCAGAAGAATGGTCGGAGATATTACTCTAGGAAAATATATAAAAACCTCCATGTAGCTGCTCTTGTTGTGCAGACTGGTCTACGAGCAATGGCTGCTCGTAAACAATTCAGATTCAGGAAGCAAACAAAGGCTGCCACTATTGTTCAGGCTCAGTGGCGTTGTCACAGAGCAACCATGTACTACAAGAAGCTTAAAAATGGAGTGATCATATCTCAGACACGATGGAGAGGAAGACTTGCTAAGAGAGAACTTAGGAAACTCAAAATGGTAACAAATTACTTTATGTGCATTTTGTTATCTCAAACATACTCTTAACATTTCTTACTATCTTTCAGGCTGCAAGAGAAACAGGAGCACTTAAAGAGGCAAAGGATATGCTCGAAAAGAAAGTCGAAGAACTCACATACCGTGTCCAGTTAGAGAAACGTCTGAGGGTATGTATCTGCCACAGAAACATCATTTTGATCAATCATTTTCTGAAGTAAATTTTTGGCAGGGTGATTTAGAAGAAGCAAAGACTCAGGAGATAACGAAACTTCAAAATTCGTTGGAGGAAATGCGGAAGAAAGTGGAAGAAACAAACGCATTGCTTGTGAAGGAACGTGAAGCTGCAAAGAAAGCTGCTGAGGAAGCTCCTCCTGTTATCCAAGAAACACAAGTTTTAGTTGAAGATACGAAGAAGATTGAATTGATGACTGAAGAATTGGAGAGTGTTAAGGCTACTCTGGAGAACGAGAAACAAAGGGCTGACGAAGCAGTGAGAAAATTCGAAGAATCTCAAGAGTCTCTCGAAGAAAAAGCAAGAAAACTGGAAGAGACAGAGAAGAAAGGTCAGCAACTCCAAGAATCCCTAACAAGGTAACAACATATAATGACGTATGGTTGTATGGTTGGTCCTATAATTTCATTGTATTCTACTGATAATTTCATTGTTCAATGAGCTGAAACTTAATGTGACCAGGATGGAAGAAAAGTGCAACAACTTGGAATCGGAGAATAAAGTCTTACGGCAACAAGCTGTGTCCATGGCACCGAATAAATTTCTCTCTGGTCGCTCCCGGTCCATTTTACAGGTAAATTAAGACAACATATTGAAGTATGAGGCCTTAAGTATCTTTTTTATTGAGTGTCCGCAAATGACGAATGACCATCTGTTTAATAATAACAGAGAGGTTCAGAGAGTGGTCATTTGGCAATGGATACAAGGTCAAGCTTGGTGTGTACAACTTACCCCGCTTTGAGTAAATTAAAAAATCTTAGTTTCTGTATCAATTTTTCTAGCTTGATGGACCAATGGCTTTTGATTTGAATCAGGATCTGCATAGCCATTCGATGAACCATAGGGATCCTTCAGAAGTAGAGGATAAACCGCAGAAATCATTAAACGAGAAGCAGCAAGAAAATCAAGAACTGCTTATCCGCTGCATCGTTCAACCCTTGGGTTTCCAAGGGAACAGACCTATCACAGCATGTATCATATACAAATGTCTACTGCAATGGAGGTCGTTTGAAGTCGAACGAACCAGTGTCTTTGATCGCATTATTCAGACAATAGGCCATGCTATTGAGGTTAGCTTTGAGCTTCCTAGTGTATAGTTACTCAATTTTGTTTGCAAGTGTGTTTGGAATATAAATCGATTTTGCGGAAAATTGATCTTTCAGACTCAAGATAACAACAATACCTTGGCCTATTGGTTATCCAATGCCTCGACACTCCTCTTGCTCCTCCAGCGCACACTCAAAGCTAGTGGTGCAGCTGGGATGGCTCCACAGCGTCGTCGTTCATCTTCTGCCACACTATTTGGGAGGATGACTCAGGTATATACATATCAACCGCCTCTCTTTCTCTCAATGTCACTAGCAACCGCATTAATTTTTAATAATGTTTTCCATTAGAGTTTCCGTGGGGCGCCTCAAGGTGTAAATCTCGTCATGATAAACGGTGCTGCTGGAGGTGGAGCGGATACATTAAGGCAAGTTGAAGCGAAATATCCAGCTCTACTGTTTAAGCAGCAACTCACAGCTTATGTTGAAAAGATATACGGAATGATTCGTGATAACTTGAAGAAGGAGATTTCTCCACTCCTTGGATTGTGCATTCAGGTATACCCCACATTAACCACATCTTCAACACGTACTCTTTAACTGAATTTGTCTGTTCTCCAACTTCAAAACAGGCCCCAAGAACATCGAGGGCGAGTTTAGTGAAAGGAGCATCTCGTTCCGTAGCCAACACTGCAGCTCAGCAAGCACTGATTGCTCACTGGCAAGGAATTGTTAAGAGCCTTACAAATTTCCTCAATACTCTGAAATCTAATAACGTGAGTTGTTTCGCGATATATTCCATTTTCTCTGAAATAACATATCTAAATCTTCATCGTGATCGTTCTCATGATGTTCCAATACTTTTGTGGTTTCTTTAGGTTCCTTCATTCTTGGTGCGTAAAGTGTTCACACAGATATTCTCATTCATCAACGTTCAACTGTTTAACAGGTTTGGTTGCATCTAAAATCTCAAACATTGCTACTTATCTTCCTACTAATGAAATCCTTCCTCTGTTTTTACCCTCCACAACAGCCTTTTATTGAGACGTGAGTGTTGTTCATTTAGCAATGGCGAGTATGTAAAAGCTGGCTTGTCCGAATTAGAACACTGGTGTTTCAAGGCAACAGACGAGGTATCTACCCTTAGCTTTTCACTCTCTCCACTATTACTCAATCAATTAACTGAACAACAACAATGGCAGTACGCGGGCTCTTCATGGGATGAACTTAAGCATATCAGACAAGCCATTGGGTTTCTGGTAATATTTTTTTCTCTATCCTCTAAATCTAAAACCTTAAGGAGGTTCCCATGGATGATAAACCATTCATATTTCCTTGTCATCTAATTCAAGGTCATACACCAAAAACCAAAGAAAACTCTCGATGAGATCAGTCATGATCTTTGCCCGGTACTGAGCATACAACAGCTGTATAGGATCAGTACGATGTACTGGGACGATAAATACGGCACACACAGTGTCTCTCCAGACGTAAGTCACTCACCCTTAAGCAACTGATGATATATGTTGTTGATTTATATCCTTCATTAGCTTATCTATATCTCTCTCTCTCTATATATATATAGGTAATAGCAAATATGAGAGTGTTAATGACAGAAGATTCGAACAATGCTGTTAGCAATTCCTTCCTTTTGGATGACGATTCAAGGTTTACTTGCATCTTTTGTACTAAGATTCGAACTAAAATGCTGGATGATCGTCTTCTAATATCTTTGTTGATGATGTTTTGAAATGCAGCATTCCATTTTCAGTTGATGATTTATCGAAATCGATGGAGAGATTTGAGATTGCTGATATCGAACCGCCACCTTTAATAAGGGAGAATTCTGGATTTAGCTTCTTATTGCCAATCTCCGAGTGATCAAAATCCTCTCTTTGTCTCTGTCTCTCACTCTCTTTTGCCTTCAATGATTATCTTTCTTGTGACACAAGTAATAACTTGTACCACTTTGTGCCCATGAAAATTCTTCTCTGATTTTATTTTTTCTGAAAGGAGCAAATGAGATTTATTTTTTCTTCCCCTTTTTAAAATAAATCCAAATTATTTCTCTTGCAATTTTTTTTCTCAAAATTATTAGAAATACTACCTTCTTATTTGAAATTTTTTGTTTTTTTTTTCCTTAAAAACGTTTTTACATTGAATCTTTGTAAAAATTTAAGAGAAATTAATTAATGCCAGATTTTTAAAAATTAAGAACCATTTAGTTTGAATAACACAAAAAAAAAATTCAGACTTAATTTTAAAATTAGTGATCCCGACAACAATAAACTTTTTTATTATAATTGAAAATTAGTCACACAGATTAATTAAATTGTCTTTTAAGATAATTGAAAGCTTTTATTTTCTCCGCCGTCTGCTTCCTTCCTTTTTCCGTTTCGTTCCACGCCTCCCAGTCCCACCGCCGGCAAGATTGATCGGTGTTCTATCGCCGACGCCGGAGTCTCTCTTTCACGTGCTGGTAATTTCTTTGAATAGATCTTTCATGAAATTCGTATCGGACTCCTTTTAACACCTGAGAAACGCATTTGATCCAGATTCTGAAAACTCATCATCGATTTCAGATCTTCTTATCAGACTTGCTTCCCGAAAATGAAGATTCTTCTACTCGTAATGCTTCTCTGCTACTCGTTTGCTTCCTCTTATGGAGATACAACTATTCACACGAACAATTGGGCTGTATTAGTCTGCACTTCTCGCTTCTGGTAAAAAATTCATCAATCCCTCATGATTTCGTTTCTTCTGTTTTTGGTTTCCTGCAAAAAAATCACATCCTTCGTTCTTCACGATTCATTTCTCATTTCAGTAACTCCATTTTCTTCACTGACTAGTTGGTGTTTCAATCTTAGTCCCGGTGATTTGTGTATATTTTTCGATATTAATCGGTAGCAGATTAGTGTAGTTTCTTCTGGTAAATAAGTCAAACAAACATGAATTTCACAAATGGTGATAGGTTTTGGAGTCAAAATTCTTCTCACCATTTCTAGAGAGCTCTGCTTGATTGAGACAGATCTTGATTATATATTAACCTATTGGCGATTGCTCTGGTTGCTATATCTCAGGTTTAACTACCGGCACATGGCCAACACACTCTCCCTGTATAGGTGAAACCTCAACTTTTTTTATTTGATTGAATGCGTTTATGTTTGAATGACCATTCGTGGAGGTTGTTCTCTTCACATATTGGTTCTTTACTTTGTGTTTCTAGGACAGTCAAGAGGCTTGGAATACCAGATGAAAGGATCATTTTAATGCTGGCAGATGATATGGCCTGCAACGCTAGAAACGAATATCCTGCTCAAGTGTTTAACAATGAAAACCACAAACTTAACCTCTACGGAGATAATGTTGAGGTAAGTAATTTCTGGTTAATTCTCCAAGGGTAGTATTAGATGCATCTGCATCGTAACTTTCATACTTTTTAAACACATATTACTGCTCCGAGACTATATGACATACATGTTTCTAGGAGAAGGGCTGATTGTTTGAAATCATTTTCACTCAGGTTGATTATCGTGGGTATGAGGTCACAGTTGAAAATTTCTTGAGGGTTTTGACTGGGCGTCACGAGAATGCTGTTCCAAGGTCAAAGCGTCTTCTCAGTGATGAGGGTAGCCATATTCTATTGTACATGACTGGGCATGGAGGCGATGAATTTCTAAAGTTTCAAGATGCAGAAGAACTCCAGAGTCATGATTTAGCAGATGCTGTAAAACAAATGAAAGAAAAGCGTAGGTATGTTTCCCATTTCTGGTGTTTCATAAGTCGCATGTGACTTTTTTGCATTCGTTTGTTCTGTGTTTTTAATCTGCCTTTTGGAGATCTGGCTTTCCTTGCAAATACCTTTTCCATGGGCCATTTCTTGGTGGAACAAAGGTTATTCATTTTTTGTCATATCTCAGTTCCGTTTTGACAGTCTAATGACATTATTTGGCTAGCCTAGGTTCAAGGAGCTGATGATAATGGTTGATACTTGCCAAGCTGCCACTCTTTTTAACCAGGTACATCTTAGTGTCATTTCTTCAGAGTTAATTTCATCTTTACATATTCAGAAAAACACTCTTGTAAGCCAAAACTTTAGATTTGCTCTGCCTATTGGAGTTAGTATGTTATTATGCATCTTATCTTTACGGCTTATGCTGGGAGTTTGTTCTTAGCAGTTACCCCAGTTGATGTTTTGCAATTCTACTATTTGGATTTTTTCTAAATTTGTCAAACCAATTGTTTTCGCAGCTTCAATCTCCTGGTGTTTTGGCTATTGGTAGCAGTCTTAAAGGAGAGAACTCATATTCTCATCACCTGGACTCAGATGTAAGAGCATCCCTATTGGTGAACCCCATAGGGGTTCACCAAAAA